>JAJJWW010017548.1:0-16659 GCA_023531295.1 Papaver armeniacum
TTTTTGAGTAAAAGAAAGGTTATATTAAAAAAAAAAAAGAGAATACAAAGCTAGGAAACCAATTTCACACTCTAAATGTAAAATTGTTTCCCAATTGAACAGCTAAATTTGGTTTTGCAGAGAATCCTCTAAAACATCGACTCGAAGAACCACAACGAGAGAGTATGTTTTATGTTTAGACACAATTCCTCCACCATTTTCCCTCTTCCACCATAAGCTCTGCCTCTCTCCTTCCACAAATGCCATAAAATAGCATAAATAAGTTTTTCCCACTTTTACACCTCCTGCAAGAGACACTCCATTCTAAAATTCAAACAAATCCAAAACTGTTACGTGAGTACCACTGCTCACATGACAAGACTGAAAAAAATATTTCCAAATCTCTTTAGCATAATCACACTGCAGAAATATATGATCTGAAGTCTCCTCCTCCCTTTTGCAGAATGAACATAAATCACTTTGAATATCAACTCCTCTGTGCTTAAGCATGCTAAAAGTTGGAAGTGAATTATGAAATGAAATTCTTACATCATAAAACATACCTTAGGTGGAATACCTTTTTTCCATAAGAACCTCACGGGTTGCAGTTTGAGTTGTCTTGCGGTTAGGCTTCATACCCTTTTTTACAAGATAGTCTTCTAAGATTGAAACCTCATCTTCTTCTTCCACAAGCTCAGAACCTGACTCCAATTCATTACAAAGCAACTCCATTAAAATTTTGCTCTTGATAAGACAAATTCTTCGATTTGTAAACATAATCTTCCTCCTCGAACCATATCCGCAATCGACTGATTTCGATGTAAAGCCTCTATAAACCGTGGATATCTATTCTTCAATTGGCCATTTGTAGTCCATTTATCCATCCTTTAACTTAATGCCCTTCCCATTCTTCAATTGAAAAACAAAGTGTTCGTGAAGAAACAGTTTGATTTCAAGATTGTCTTCCAAACTCCTCCCATTGCTAAATGGACTCTATCTTCAATTGGAATTAAAGTATCAACTTGATTTTTGAACTTGACCGCACCACCTCTCCCTCAAAGAGCTTTCTTTTCTTTTGTGTATCTCCATATCCACTTCCCTTTCAAAGCCTTACTTGTATATCTTAAATTCTTCACACCTGCATTCACCCATCTTCTTTGGTAAAAAGACTTTAATCCAAGAAACCCAATTCATCTTTCTTTTGTAGCATCAACCCAAAGAAAGTTCCTCAACAATCTAGTCAATTTCAATTCCACACAAACAGCATGTGAATCAAAGATAAATAATAGAGTGGTAAACTAGACAAACAAACTTTTAATCAATACAAGTCTACCCGCCTTGTTCAAAATTTCTCTTCCACTTAGCAAGTTTCACCTCTATTCTCTCAATAATATCATCCCATACACAGATATTCCTTGATGTTGCTCCTAAAGGCATTCCCAAGTATTTAATAGGCATCCGTTCAAGTCGCAACCAAACTCCAGCTAACTCTTTAACCACATTATCTTGCTCCAACACTAATCATAGTGCTTTTTTCCAAATTTAGTTTCAAACCTGTAATCATTTCAAAAGAAGTTAAAATAATAAGAAGCCTTCTTACATCCTCCACTGCTGCATTGATGAAAATCAAGGTGCCATCAGCAAATTGCAGATGAGACACCTCAAGCCCATTTTCCTCCACCGAATCCTTGAATTTGCTTCCTAATCATCGCACTTTCCATTAACTTAGAAAACACCTCTACAACCAAAAAGAAACAAGAAAGGAGATAATGAATCACCCCGCCTCAATCCCTTAGAAGGTTTAAATTTATCGGTTGAATCGCCATTCACCAACAGAGATATGAGATGACTCTATGCACCATTTTATCCACCTAATCCACTTAACTCCAAATCCATGCTGCTCCAGAATACCTAAAAAAGTACTCCACTTCACATTATCAAATGCCTTCTCCATGTCAATCTTACACACCAAAACCGGGGAACCTTTAGATTTCAATCTTCAACAATACATTCACTAGCTATCAACACCCCATCCAGTATCTGCTTGTTCTTAATGAAAGCACCTTAAAATCGACACCAACTTATTCATTACCTTCTTCAATCTATTAGCTAACACCTTAGGCAATAATTTTATAAGCACTCCCGATAAACTTAGTGGTCTAAAATCCTTAGGAGCACTAGAATCTACTTTCTTAGGAATCAAAGTCAAAAAGGAACAATTTAATCTCCAATCCCAAGACCCTTCTTCATAGAATTCATGCATCATCCTCATAAAATCATCTTTCAAAATCTGCCAACAACATTTAAAGAACTCCATTGAGAACCCATCAGGTCCTGGAGACTTATTAGCACCAAAGTGTTTGATAACATTGAAAACTTCATCTTCATAAAACTCCCTCTCCATCCAAATACATTCCTCATTATCGATCTTAGGAAAGTCCATACTATTCAGAGTAAAAGCAACATCATTTTCCTCTGTAAATAAATTAGCATAAAAATTCCTCATTTCCAATTTTATCTTGCCCCGATCAAAACATTCTTCCCCATCCAAATCCAACTTCACAATGGTATTTCTCTTTTTTCTTGAGCTAGCAATTCTATGAAAGTATGAAGTATTAGAATCTCCAAACTTATAGTCATTTTGCTTAGCCCTTGAAAACCACTTCCTTGCCTCCATAGTAGTAATGCCTTTAAGTTTCAAAGCACTATCCATTCTTTCCTCTATCCTTGCATTAGAAAGTCTACCTGATTCCTCAACCGATCAAAGAATCAATCTTCATAGTAAGATCTAATTTCTCCTTTTTAATTGAACCAAATTCCTCCTTACTCCAATTTTTCAAAAAAAAATTCAAATTTTGCAATTTCTTAAAAAAGACAAAACTTGGTTTACCTTGAAACACCATAATATTCCACCATTCTTCAATTTTCTTCACAAAATCCTTATGAAAGATCCAGCTATTCTCAAATTTGAAATAAGGTCTGCACCTCACCACAGGTTTAGTAATAACCATCAATGGTTTATGATCAGAGATAACTCTGGTTAAAGCCATTTGAATAGCTTCAGGAAATGCTTCATCAAGCTCCACAGTAAATAAAAACCTATCTAATCTGCATAAGAGAGGATCCTCCTGCATATCAGACCAGGTGAAAGACCCTCCCAACAATGGCAAATCGATTAATTCCTCATTATAAATAAACTCATTCAGAAATGCATTATTTCTACTATCTCCTTCTCCTCTATTCCTCTCTTCTTCAGACCTAACTGCATTCATATCTCCTGCAATACACAAAGGACCAGCCCACCAATGTCTAATTTCCTTCATGTCATCCCAGAACAAAGATCTTTCATTATACTCACAGGGAGAATAAATATTGCAAACTCCCCATTTGAAACCATTCACGACAGATTTAAAAAGTGTAGAGATACTGTTATAACCCAACCTTTCATCTTCCTTAACCAATTTTGAACTATCCCAAATAGACAATACACTACACCAAATTCTGGATTAAATAACGAGACTGTGAACGGCCAGCCGTTACAAAATTCCCTTACAAAATAGCCCAATTTACAAAGATTAACAGGCTGTATGTTGTATTACTAATTTTTTGAAAATTTGTAACAGAGATGAGCCGTTACGAAATTTTTTATATGCGTGCGAGTCACACGCTTGGTCACACTTGGGTCGTAACACTTGGAGTTATTAGGCGTGCGAGTCACATGCGCCAAAGATTTTTTCACCCCACACCAAATCACTTGGAGGATGTTTCTCTCCTTATCCTTTTCTCCCCTAATACTCATTTCAAGTTTCAACCACAAGAATCATATCCTCGAAAAAGTCTTATTCTCTTCCCTCTTTTCTCTTCCATATCCTTTTAGGGTTTTCGATTTCACAAATCTTCTATTAATCGAGTTCAGGTTTCCAACTTCACAGATCTATGTAAGAAGATCTATTAATCATCAGTTTCTAAACTCTTTTCTTCCCTTCCGGTTCCTGCGACTGCTGTAAAAAGAAATCGATGGTGATATTCTCGGTGATAGAAGATGAATGTTGTTGCCATTTGATTCAAGTCAAGAATGGGTATGAACCAGTGTTAGCGTTGGTGGCGAGAAAGATGCAAAGAAAGAGATGGATCTGTGGTATTGGTTCGATTTGGTAAGGGTTTCAAAGAATCATAGCATGGGTTGTTAGAGATTGGCTTCGAATCCAATAGGATTAGCAGAATCAATTAACTGTGATGAATAATGAAGAACAAAAGGGTATCTGAGATGGAGAAGATGATTCTGGTGTTGTTTATGTTACCAGCGAGATTTGTGGCTATCTGGGTATGTGGTGGTTGTTGTCATGGAGGCAGTGGTGATGCTGTTGGTGTTTGCCGAGAAGATTATGTTGTTAATGTTCATCTCGTGATATGCTTAAAGGGTTTTGACAGGATTATTTAGCTGTGAGATAAAGAGAAGACTCATGGAGAATGAGTCTGATGGTGGTATTTATATGATGTTGAAGGTGCATTTGTTTATAGTTAGAAGTGAAGAGAGTAAATTTTGGTTTAATTATATGTATGCTTAAGATTGATTGAATTTGATTGTACATTATAAGAAGGGAAGAGCTACAGAATGGAAGTCAGATTGGTGCAGCTGAACTGAATGCCTTGAGTCAGTGTGTAGGTTAACTGAAGATGCCAATGAGCTGTTACTGGTTTGCTTTGGTGGTATGAATTACAGGCATAAATGCAGATGGAAATGAGTGTTGCAGCTACAAATGGGTGCAAATGAACTGAAGTTGGTGGTTCTTATGGTAAAGTTGTTGTTGCAGTTGCAAGTGGTGGCCGAGTCGGGTGGTGCTGAGTTTGGTTGTGAGTGCGGGGTGTTAGCCATGGTCCGGCCGGCGAAAGTCGCTCAAACATGCCGAGCACCACATGCTGATCACCGTAGGTAATAAAGTGATCTTGTCACAATAAAACTTGTTTTAATTTATGTTTAGTTTGTCTTGGTTTGCAATGCAAGTCATTGAAAAACAACCAGTTAACTGGTTTTATTCCTTCATTGATGTCACAACTCCCTATTCGGAAAACTTTGTAAGTGCATGATGTTTGATGGCTTTTAATTATACCCTGTTTGAGGTGTTCTTCTTGCTGATCATTTTTTAAGCTATCTAATGATTCCATTTTTTTTATGTGGAAGGCGGAGATGTGTAAAGCTACCCTATCCAGGTTTGACCATGGGTAAATTTTTGAAATACGGAAAGCCGCCGATTCTTAGGTTTGGCGCTTTATCTCTATTGTGCAAGAAGTTTTAAAATCCTGATTATTTCTGCTATACCTGACCAATATGGAGATCTGGGCATGCTTACTTATGCTGCTGTGTTGCATTAGTATGCTTGGATTTTCCCTCTGCTCTTCCTCCAGTGACGGAAATTTAAGTAAAACCAAACTGAAACCACGAAAAGTTAGTAGGCTTTGTGGAGGTACAATTATGCCTAGTGTCGATGGGGTTCTTGTTGGTTTGCTTATAAGTGAGAAAGGGGACTTTTCTGTTTTTGTTTTTCAGTATGAAGCAATTTGATTTGAAGCAACTAATTTTCTTTCAGTTGATCGATGTGATTTTTATCAATCGATGGATTTGTGCCATTACACATGATTCATGTTCTGATTTGGTATTTTTTTTGTAAATGCATCCTTGAATTTAAGTTGTTATGAGCATAATAAATCTAGGGTTCATACCAGCTAAGGTTTATCCATTTTGACGATTTAAACTTTAATTCTAGTGATACTAAGGAATGGGATATATGTATTTGAATTTCAACCCGGATTTGTAAATTCGGAAATGTATAAATACGTAAACGGATTCCATCTTCTTCCTCTCTGTCTTTGTTTCTCTGGTGAATTTGTTGTACACTGAGATTAAGTTTCCATTTTGTGTTAATTCTTGAGAGATTTAACCCCATGGCTCACAGACTTCACAGTGACAAAAGTGTTCGACGAATAGCCCGAAAGAAGACAAAGGGTATTGAAAGAAATAGTGGGACTAAAGACTTGAAACCAGAATTTGTGGCTGTCGTGGTTGCGTCCCACTGGAATTTAAGTTACACAGACATTTTTGCTAATCTGTTGGCATTTTGAATCCTTTGAGCTTCGATTGACGCTACAAGAAATGAGCTCATTAAGCAAACTCATTTCCATTTGATGATTTTTGTCATGCTCCGCTAGTTAGGAGAATTTTGAATATATATGCATATATTAGACCAACCTAACTTAATGAAATGATTTTTATGATTGTGCCTTTCATGCTAGTGGTGATACGGAGTGAATGAAGTCTTATATTATTGCTTATATATGTTTGGTGGTTGGAATTTTTAAATGTTTATTGATCTTGCCATGGTTTGATGAGATGCTAGTGGACCTTATGCAGTTTATAGAAGAGTCAAGAGCACTAATTTTATCTTCCATTTTCGCTAAATCTATCTCATTTAGAATTTTAAATGTTTAGACCCTGAATAATATTGTTATGCAGAATTCATGGTTAAGATTAATGATTTTTACTATCTATGTAATCATCGAATTCAATTTTATAAATTCCCATGCGACACTAGTGCTATATATTGGATGAGTTTAATTCATGTCTAAGACTTCGATGTGTGGAGTCTTCATATGCATTTGATTTATATTCTTTTTGAATATGGATGTTTGGAAATGAGTGTGTGCGGTGCATAAACACCATTGATTTGTGTACATTTCATAAACACCATTTTTGTCTTTACTTGATCATTTGTTTCTTACACATTTGTCTCATTTAGCACAAAGTAAAATCTTGGATTTAGTTTGGTATTTCATTTTGAATCGAAGACATTCTGCTTTTTTGAGTTCAAATACTTTAATCTGTAGTTGGTAATAAGAGCTTAGTTAAGAGTGAGATCCCGTTAGAAATGCTATAATGACTCTCATTTAGTTCAATGTCGCTAACGAAAAATGGAGAATTTCTTTGATATTTTCCAAAGAGCATTTGCTTCCAGTGTTTTTCCCGCCCCATGTGACCAATAAGCAATCTCCGCTTAGACAGAAATTAGTATTTTCTTATTTAAGCGGTTATATGGGCTCCAGTACCGGAAAGACCCTTATGGCTCGTCAAATTGGTCAAATGTTAAGTGGAAAGAACCCAACGAAGAAGCTCTTGCCGCTTTATGCACCTCTTGATGTCACCAAGCATACGTAAAACCGAACGAAACAAGCTTTTGTGAAGTTACACCTTGTATTCTACCAGAACGCTCCATTGTAAGTTGAATTGCTCACTGTCGACCGACATTGGACTCATCTACCCAGAGCCTGTTAAAAAATATCTACCTAAATGATAAACACTAACTTCACTTCTAATCTAAGGTTACTTGTATCTTGCTTATAGCTGAAAACTGTTAAAGTTTGTGGACCTAGGTATTGGCCTCAAGTGATAGAGCTAATTTCATAAGGTATTGTATGTGTGGGACTCATGCTTTTGTTCCATTCTGAATTTGTTATTAAAACAAGTACATAATTGCTAATTTTATGACCATATTTTATATTTCACGCTTGAGATAAACCCCCGGTGGAGTTCATGAGAGAAAAAGGACCCCTTTAATGGTGGCATAATCTATATCAAACGGAAAGTTGGAGCTTGTTCATATGTGGATGACCTCGTAGGGTGCCGATCATCTGCTCTCACGAGCGATGCACAAGGTTAGTTGTATAGTTAACTCCGATACCCTCATATACATCACAATCATCCTTGCAACATCCTATGCATGACAGCTTTTTTTTTTTCTTTTCTTTTTGTGGTTTGTGATTTGGCAAGTTTACGATCTTGTGCTACCGGTGGCAATGGGAATAGTGAACTAGGTTTGTTTAAAGTTGATCAGTTGGTTTGTACGTTCTCATCTGATCCTAGCTTAATAGCTTTTGCACAGCTTTGCTGTGACCCTTCTTGGAATGGCAGGCAAGTATTATTCTTTAGTAGTTTTTATTACGTGTTTGTTTTCTTATCATCTTGTTGCACCCTTTGCTTGTGTATTTAAGCTTGGCTAGTAAATAATCTTAGAAGTTAAGAACTAAGCGAAGAAGCGTTGCATTCTACTCTATTTAGCATCCAGTAATTGGTTTTTGAGCACTGTTCAAAAGAGCTTCAAAGTCGATACATATTAAAAGTTTGGCTAATGGTGTTCTATGTCTTGGTCTTTGCAGGATTGCCTACATCGAGTTTTCTGATGCCCAAGCTTTCAACAAAGCTGCAAAGGATATAACGAACTAGCTGTTGTTATTTGAATGATGTAGAACAAAGGAGCTTCACGCTTTGTAAGTTCCATGTATTCAAGTTTTGTAGGCGTAGTTTGTATTTGTATGTATTCCTTTAGAAAGTTTCTTTGAGAAATTTGGTACTTAGAGAAATTTGGTTCTTAGAGAAATTTCGGTTTTCTTTGTTATATGTTGGTTTCTTTGTTATATGAACCTCGAGATGAATTGGAGTGAATGTGATTATGAATTGAATGAATGTTCTTTTGCATAGATTGAAGAAATTGTTGTTGAGTGTGGTCATGAATGTATTGAATTTAGAATTAAAATTATTTTAAAGAGAATTAGTGCTTGTCGGCTCTGGACTGGTCAATATTGACCAATTTTGACTAAAGTCAAGGTTGACCGACAATTTTTTTGTTGTTACAAAAAAAGTTCAGTGAATCGGCTCTAAGCTGTTACAACAACTCTGTTGCAAAAAAATTCGTAACGGCCCTGAGCTGTTACCACGTGGAAAATTCGTAACGGCTCAAGCCTGTTACGAGGGCCGTTACAAAAAAATTCGTAACGGCCACAAAGCCGTTACAAAAAAATGTAACACCCACTTTTGCAACAGGCGAGGGCCGTTACAACCCGTTTTAGTAACGGCCTGGTTCTGTTTCTAATCCCAGAATTTGGTGTAGTGATAAACCTCCACTAGTCCCCACAGAAGGATAATAAATCCAGTCAAACTCATCATCATACCAGAGATTCTTCACAAACCATTGATTCATCTTCATGATTTTTGTTTCTTGAATCAAACACACAGTACATCTTTGAACAGCAATTAAATTCTTAAGAGCAGTAATTTTATCAAAAGAATTCAAACCTCTTATGTTCCAACAAATGATTTTATAATCCATTAAAACTTACCAATTGATGCTCCGACTCCACTGAATCATCTTGGACCTTCTCAATATTGTCCTCAATCCTTGTAGAATTTTTGTCCCCCACCGTTGTCTGCTTCTCCCCATTAGCCTTACGAAAACGTTCCTTGTACCTTAACAATTGTTTCATGATGTTACTTTTCACCTTCTCCTTTTCTCTTTCTGAAATGCTTCCAAAATTACAGCAATGTAACAGCATCAACTCTGCCGCTTCCACCACCATCTCCATGCTCTCCAGATGAGACATCTGCACATCGCCTAATTTCTTTACAATTTGATTTTCGATATCAGACAACAAATAAATCTCCACAATCTCCTTGGGCAGTACATCTACCTTCTCCATTCTCTCTTCAGCTTCTTCTGAAATATCTTCAATTTGGGGAAAATCCATTACCCTAGTATCTTCAATAGTATTTAAAACTCGATTTCGTTCTGTTTCTTGACTCGGTACAAAAACCCATCTACCAGCGACCGAGTTTGACTCCGCAGGAGAGTCAAGATTGACAGCTGTATTTTCCTCCCCCTTATCCTCCACTATATTTCCTTTTAACAATAGCTGATTTTCCGCCAAATTATCCGAACCAGAATTTTGAATTTCAAAATTTCCGATTGACTCATCCATTCTCCGTACTTCTCTATTATACTCAACATCATTTAGCTTGATTTTCTCCACATATTTCGGATCCCATTCTACAGTCAACACTATCTTCTCCCCACTTATCTCCGTCACCAAAACTGCCGGAATTTGTTTGATACTGCCTGAGACACCAATTCGGAAAAAATGGTATCCCTCCAATCTTAATGTTTCCACGTTAATTCTCGAGAACTCCCCCAGTGATATTTCATTACCAACCTTGGCAAATATTTGAGAATTCCAATTTTGATTTGATAATCCTCTTATTTTCAACCAATGAATTTCTTGTGTTGTTTTCTCCATTGGAAACAAAACTTGTTTACTCCTAGGTTCCACCTTCTTTCTCTCCTTAATATTAACATTTCCTGTCCATTGAGATAAACGCAAAGCAATATTTTTGTACATCCATTTTATTGGATTCCAAATTTTCACCCATTCTACTTCCTCCAATTGAACTAACGCAGCATTATCTGTTATCCCATCGATCTCCAAAAATCGAGAGGTATTCAGTTCCTTCTTAATTAAAAAAGCTACTTGATTCCAGTTCATCTTCTTAGTAATCACAATCACTCCTGTTTTCATATTCTTCTCCCTCCTACTGGAAATCTCCATTGGAAAATCAGACTCATTTGGCAAAGATTGAGATACTCTGTCCTTCATATTATTATCCTCCATAAACTGATCTAAAGCATCAGCAAACATCGCCCAACAGCAACCCTTTTCACCCATCGGAATACAAAAATTGAAAAAATATTCTTCATCTTCTAAACAGCATCTCGAAACCCTAGCATATTGGCCTTCATTGTTTTGCTGAATCTGCACCATGTAACAGAAATCTCCATCTTCAGTTTCAAATATTCTCTCCTTACTCTTTCCTTTTGATAAAACCCTAAACCTTCCTAACAACCAATTAATCATCTTCTTTGAGAACCACACCCATGATCTAAAACCTCCTCTACCTCGTTCCAAAACCTTCACCTGATCTCTATTACCAAAAGATTCAATAGACAGCTCAATACTTTTTCTCTCTAATTGAAGAAACTTGGTTTTGTTATCACTTTTTCTCCATCGCCTTGTTTCTCTCTCCATCGCCTTGGTTTTTCCAGCTTGTTCAAAAGAAAATGAACAAGCAAAACTAAAAGGAAGCTACAAAAGAAAATGAAAATAAACCTAAACTACTCTACTGCTCGGACTCGGCTATACCAGAATTGGTAAAACTTATCATATCATCGATTTTTTCATTTCTTATGGATCAACATTCTCCAACATTATTGGGCTGATTTTGGTAAAGATATTTTAATTTAAAAAGAAAAGGTTTTTTGACTTTTTCTACTTGGCCAAATTGGGGTATACCCAGATTAATTGGGGTATATCAGTTTTAAACCCATCCAAGGTAGTGTGTTAAGAGCAACCACAGTCACGACCAAATTTGGGGACTATACCCAAATTTAGTCCCAAAGTGAGCCGTAGTGGAAGCAACTAAAGCTATATATAGTCTGGAAAACTAGGGTTTGAGACTAAATGTGGTCGTCAACCCAGACCAAATCACCATATAGTGGGACGTAGGTATTAAGAGCGTATGAAGCCAAGCGAGAGTATAGTGAGCGTTTCATACCGGGCGTTAGTATAATTAACGTATGAGCTCGGGGCGGAGATAAAATTAGCGTATGAGTCAGGCGTATTTATAAACACCGCCGGACCAAACGCATGTAAAACATACGCCCCAAACTAGGCGTAGTTATATTATACGCTCCATTGGGGCGTTGTTATAAAATTCGCCTGGTAACAAGCGTAACTTTAATGTGCGCCTGGTTTGGGCGCAAGTATTATGAGCGTCTCTTTGATAAACTCCCTTGTCTGAAGCTGAAGTTTCTCTTTTTCTAGTTTTAGCGAACTACTCTGCCAGCTAGAAGCCACAATACATTTATTTTCTTTGACAAACATGACCTCGTGTCGTGGGTATTACCATAAGTCATTAGCACCATGGATACTTGGTCTAGTTTTTGGTCATGATCACTGGTGTTTATTACTCAGCATCTATTTACATGTACCCGCAGGTTAACCCATGTAGTTTTCGTGCTTATATTGAATGCTAATGTGATTAAATTTGCATGCACTAGGATATCATAGACTCGTTTCGTTCGAAATCGGTGACTCCCAACACCAGCCACTCTATACAATTGGATCGGTCATTGCTGAACCAAAACACCAGTGGTGAAACTTACAATTGTGAGAACGGCGATATAGCATAGAAGTGTTATCTTTGTATGATTCGGTACCAGCAGTAGCGGCGCTTTTGAGTAAATTAGATGAAGGACTTAACTTCTGGGTTAGAGAAAAGCGGAGAGGTTTCAGTGGAGTTAGCTGAACGATCAGATCTTGTCTACTATTATGGGTCTTTTGCAATTCATCAGTAGTTGACAAGAAAAACTCTTGCAGTTGCAAAAATAAATAACACGATAAAATAGAGAAGCCCGATTACGTGATATCTTTGACTCTTGATTGAGATTGAGACAAAGACCCTAGGCATATGCTTTGGGCACATAATACCCCTGACGCAGCCATCTTGCTTTAGCAATTAATACCAATCATCATCGAACCTACTGCCAGGGGTGATGAATTTGCACTTGCCAGGGATGAGGAATTCCAAAGAAATGCCAGGAGGGAGGATTTGGAACATACTGCCAGGGGTAAGGAATTTGCAGTAAAAAAGATGAGGAGAAGACTGTAGAAGAACGAACAAGAGGCGCACTTGTTTCGATTAACATTTTCTAGATTACATACCCAGGCGCACTTAATATATGCGCCCCACAAGAGGCAGTTGTATAATTCACGCCCATCTATACGCAGCTAATAGGTTCGCTCCATCAACAAGCGTGGTTTCTATCTCCGTCCCGAGTCTGGCGCATGTAATACATACGCCTCACATCAAGCGCCCATTATACCTACGTCTAACTCAGACGGTCATAAAAAACACGCTTCATCAACAAACGATCATAATACGTGCGTCCAAATTCAAGCGTTGGTATAAGGTCCGCCAGACTATATTCTAGTCGCCTGCCGCTGTGGTGCACCTCCAAAAAAGCTAAATTAATTTGGCTTTTAGTATGCGATTTGGTCTTTGTGTGGCTTCATGACTGTGGTTGCTCTAAGGGGTGTCTAAAAGATGCTAAAAGACCAAATTGTCCTTACTATTTTCAGCCAAAATTAAACCCTGCCGACTTAAACTAAAACCTAAAACCTATCAAAACAATTTTCAAAATCTCTTCACAACTCTACATGAAAAAAAAAAGCATACGGGTTTTGAGATTGGGTATGATTTTGTACCCAATCTCAAACTGAGTATGTAATTCATACTCGATTTGAGATTGGGTACAAAATCATACCCAATCTGAAACCTCGTATGATTCCACATTTCTATCATCAGTCAGTAGAGTATTTTTTTGCCGACCTTGCCGACTAGTATTAGTCGGTATCTTCCTAGGTTGAATATCATGCCGACTTTTCATCTCTGAAATTAGCATTTACAGGGTCATCACGGTATTCATCCTTATACCTTGCCGACTGTAGTTTAGTCGGTAGGTTATGAAATTAATACCTTGCCAACTAATATCATGCATTTGTAACACCTTTCTCTGTATGTCAAAAATCATATAGTCGGCAGGGTATTTTTTTGTCGACCTTGCCGACTATAAGGTAGCTGGCAAAGTAAGAAATCAATAAGATGCCGACTAGTGAAGCATTTACAATAGTCTACCGTGTGTCAAAAAGTTGGCATCTTCTCAATTCATAGACCTTGTCGGCCAAAGATAGTCGTTGTTTTCTTCATCCATAGAACTTGCCGTCCAACCTTTAGTCGGCACCTTATTCAATCATCGACCTTGCCGACTTTTCACATTTTCAGAACTGTAAGTGTTGATCGAAATCGAACTCATAAGACAAAAGTTTTAATCTACTGAATTCATAATTTCAAAATTTTAATCTAAACACAATTAATTAACCTAATCAGATTTTTTAGTGTTAATTAAACAAGGGTATATTAGGAACGCGAAATTGGGGGATAAAAAAAGAAATTGGGGGATATAGGAAAAGGACGAAAACTGGATCCAGATATCAATTCAGGGTCACCCCTTATCTAAGTATTTTTTTAAATCCTAATCTACCCCTCACTAATCAGGTTTAGTTGAATTGGGTTAGTGAGTTGAGAGTAGAAGGAGGGAAAAAAAATTTGAGAGAGAAATTTATTTGGGAAAAATGGAGGATGATTGTGAAGACAGAACTGTCAGCTTTGAATCTTTAGCTCAACTACAACAAGGAGTATATCTTGAATCTTCAAATTAACGACAACAACTCTCAATTGCAACTCTTTGTTGAGCCAACACCCTTGAATGATGATTTTGACGAGTATGGAGAGTTTCTTGAAGAACCAACACAAGAAAGTAAACTTGCACAACATACTAGCATCCCAAACACATGTAAAGTTGCTAAGATGTCGAAAAATCGAATTTTTTCTTTAAACCCGCCCATTTTTTCAACTGAAAAACCTCGATGCCGGCATGGTAGTTGTATGAATACCATGCCGGTAGTCACTGTACCGGCATTGTATTCATACTACGACCATGCCGACAAAATTGATATCCCCCGTTTGAATAATAAACCAAGATAGAATTCTACCCAAAAAAACTATGCCATATTTAGTTAACCTTTTTACCTAACAAGGAATATACTACGGAATATTCAACCAAAGGCATGGTTTTATTGATCTATTACTATGCGTGATCGAATGAAAAACATACAGAAACAATTCCATCTCAAACCAAAAACCGGCATTGAAACTTAAAAAACATCAGCGCCGGAACTTGGTACCGGCGTGGTACCATCAATATCGATAATGACGGCAACAAAACCGGCGTTGTTCAGTTACCACTTTACAATGCCGGCACTTACAAAAAACATGCGGGGAATAAATGTTTTCCAAAGCTAAATTCCGCATTCAATATCAATTATTTTCACGCCGAAATTTTGGCTTGGAACAATAGGTTACGATAATGCTTTTCAGATCCTTGCTTCGGGCGTTGTTTTCTTGCGAAACACATATGCCGGAATAGGTTTCAAATTTGGTCTTCCGTTTTTGGTTAACTTAGACAATGCCGGAACAATGGTCGAAGCATGCCGGGCACGGGTTTCCGGCATAGTGTTGTAATTGTGTTTGGAACTAATTTTCATTCGATCTTTAGGTGGTGCCATATATTAATCCAACAAATGCAGAGCCGCTTTATCGGGATACGTCGGAATACTATAAAATCCCTCCGGTATGTGACCAAATAATACTTTTCACCTAGTATATTGAACATTACTAATGGATTGCTAGTAATGAATGCGAAATTCTTCTTATGTAGGGAATAACATATCGAAAGGAAGCAATCGCTTGGGCTAAAGAGACGGCCCTTAAGAACATGTGTGTGTTGGTGAGGAATACCGAAGAGGCGTTTTGAGATGGCTTGCGAGAGAAGTGGGAAATACAAGGAGAAGAATAGCCACAAGAGAAAGGATTATGTATATCCAAGGAAGACTAATAGGGTATACAAGACTCGTACGAGGAAGAATAATTGCCCGTTTAAGCTTGTATTCCGTTTAAATGACATCATAACCACCGGGATCCGAAAGATTTTGTTGGTCACTCCTTAGTTGCGAAGATAAAACCTGACGAGTTCGAGGATGTAAAGAGATTGACCAAAGCACTTATCAAACCAGGACAAATTCTCGTGAGGCTTCAAGGAAAAGGACGAGACTAACGTGTCTTTCTACGTACAATTTATGCCGCACAAGCAACTATGAAGGGTGGAATGGGAAGGGAGGAGCGTTATGCAAGAATTTGAGAAGATAGTTTGGGATCACAACTACACGCGTATCATTAAAAGAGGACCGGACGAGAAGCCCCTTCAAATATTCATTTCGCATCCTTTGCTTTCACAGTTGGCAAATACATGTTGTGGTGTTCTTTGGATGGATTGCACCTACAAGACAAACAAATACAATATGCCGTTGTTCAACATCGGGCAAACCTCGACAAGGTAACATTCACATTGGCTTGGTGTTTAATGGAAAACGAGAGGGACTATAATTATCATTGGGCATTATGACAATTGAAATTGTTCTTCCGAGAAAATCAACTTCCGAGGGTCATCGTAACTGATAACGATGATGCATTAATGAAAGCAATATCCAACGTCTTCCCGGACGCACAAAATTTCCTATGTACATATCATATACGTAATAATGTGATAAAAACTTGCCATGCCTTGTTTGAACCCGCAAAGGTGGATATTAAGAAGAGAATGATGGTACAACTAGAGGAAGATGTTCGAAAGAACAAACTATCCCCCGAAGAAGAAGATGATGAGAGAGGAAAGATAAAGGAGCGAGTGGACAAAGAACATGCGGAAAATCATAAAAAGTGGTTAGAATTTCTAAGAGATTGGGAGAAAGTTTATTGGTCTCTTACCGAGGTTATGTACGAAAAGAGATTGGAGAAGTTTATTGTCGACTGAACGGTTTATCCGATCGCACCAGTATTGTCGGACTCAATGGTTGGATAAGTTCAAGGAAAATTTATACGTGCATGGACAAACCGGTATAGACACTTCAAGGCTGAAGCAACTAGTGCACCTGAGGCCGCTCATGGGAGATTTAAAGATCTCATCCAGTCCGGTCAAGGCAATGTGGTTACGGTCACCGAGGCAACGGAGCAATACTTTAAGCAAGATATCAATAGGATCAAGGAGGCTTTTGAGAAAAGCTCAATGGAAAGGATGACTCCATTTCTTCGTTATGGTAAGTTTCTCCAAGGAATAGAATTCAACG
>JAJJWW010017549.1:0-218118 GCA_023531295.1 Papaver armeniacum
ATTTACTATCTAAGAGTTTATGCTTTCTTTGCTATTTTTCTTGTAAATTATGTATTTTACGCTTGTTTTGAGTTTTGTAGCTACTATGGAGTCACACGGAGGAAAAGGAGAAGAAACCACCATATTTTTAGCAAAAGGGTAGAATTGTCATTTCACCAAGGAGGGAATACTATATGGAGCCCAGCCAAGGTTAAGGGGAGGTCAAAGAGGCGTCCCTTATCCAAAAGAAGTGAGTGAGAATAGCACTTGGGGTGTATTTGGTGGGTGTTTGAATCCACCTGCATTCAGGACCCATACCCGACTCGGATCCGTGTAATTAAAACCTAGCCTTGAAATCGAGAAAATCATATCTCTCTATCATTCTTCACACGAGAGTTAACACACCATATGGTATTGTCGGATTTTTGAGAAAAATTGGAGATCGAGCTCATGATGAGTGAACGGAGATTGAGAATTTGAGATGATGATTCGAGAGATGATTCAAAACTGCTGCGGCTATTGTGCGAGGTAGTGATTAAAATCAAAACGGGATCGATGTATTGGGTTTCAAAGTGGATTAAGAGTTGGCGGCGAGATGGGTCTGTGGATTACTCGAGTTTAAGTTTGAATTGAAGGTTCGAATATGTCGAGCAGGAGTTGGGTATCGATTGGCTTGAGAGATTAGAAATGGTTTTGGTCTTTGTGAGGTATAACGAGACGAGGAGAAGAAGAGGATGACGATTCGATAGATCGAGGATTGAATGGGTTTGAATCGAATCAAGATACCGAGAAATGGTTCTGTTGAATCGGAGATGCTACAATCGATTCGGGGAATCGAGCTCAATACGAGGAGTAGAGTGAAGGTGAGTTAAGCTAAAAGTAACAAAGAAATGGGTTAGGAAGTATTTGTTGAATGGAGGCATCCGAGGTCGTTCCGGGTCGGTCGCGAGAAATGGGAGATGCGATTACTGAGATACAATGGAAGCGAGAGATGGTGTTGAAGCTCAAAGAAATTGAGGTGCAGGTTTACGGGTGGTGGATTGTGAACAGAAATGCAATGAAGAATGAAACTACAAGATGTAAAGGGTTCTGTGTGAAGTTATGGTGGTGCGGTGTTGAGAGCGAGGTGGTGTTGATAAAGTGAGATGGAATTGCGGGAATGAAATTGAAGCACGTAGAAACGAGTTGGCGAAATTGAGCGGTAATGAGTATAAGGGATTGGTTACAAGGAAGTGAATTGGTACGGTGGTTAAGATGGAGTTACTCATGGTGAGGGCATGAAGGTGAATTGCGATCCCGAGATAAGGGGCTGGCTTTATGAAAGTAAGACCAGTCATGGTGAAAGTGAAGGCTAAAAAGTTGCGGGAAGAGATGTTGTGGGTGTTGGAGGCGAGGATTTGCGGGGAATGTTGATTACGGGGGAGAAGGGGTGTGATAGTGTGACTCAGGGGTGAAGTGGTTGTGCTTGGCTAGGGAGCGGTGGCACGAGATGAAGGTGGTCTTGAGACAAGTGAGCTGCGAAACATTAATCTTTGCTGTGAGTTATTCGGTGCGGAGGTTGAGATGGATGGAATAGCCATGGCCATGATGGTAGTCGAAGCCTGATGATTGTCAAGAAATGAGTTTACAGCAAAGTGGCAAAATTTAGGACAGTCAGTAGGTTAGCTAATTTGACTCGGTTGACTCGATGACTCACTCCTTGCTGACTAACGTTGGTGACGGTCAACCACTTTGGCCAGATTAGTCTAACGGAAGACCAGGACAGAATATTAAGTCGAATATTTCTCGACGACAAAATTTTCGGTGGCGGCGGCGGCGTTTCCGCCAAATTCAGCTATAATCCCGATTTTTAAATGAGCAAAATTCGAGAATTTTCTATGGACCTCTCTCATAGGTGTGAAGACTTTGGCTAGGAATTGGATGGAGAATTGGACTCAAATTTGGAAAGAGAAGGTGAAGAGTTGAAAAGCTTGGAATTGGAAATTGAATTGCAAAAGGAAAAGGATTCTAATCCTTGGAAGAATTGGAGAATATTGAAGCCTATAAATAGAGAAGTTTTCTACAACTTCTACACACCTCTCTACACACACATCACTTGTGTTTTTGCTTGCTTTTCTAAGATTTTTCTTTTTAATTACTTGTGTGAATTTGAAAATTCTTCTTTTAATTAATTATTATTTGTGTGAATTTCAAAAACATGAGTAGCTAATTTTCCTATTGATTGAGGATGAATTCCTAGTTCTTAACATGATTTGAGTTTTTGTTTTCAATTCTATATTGAGATTTTTCACATGATTATCGATTGTTTTTACTAATTGGAGTGATCTTAAAGACACTTATGATTGATTGATAGATTGTTTGGAGTGCACGCTAAATTGATTTGTTAATTGATCTATATCTAGTATAAGTTAGGGAATACGTAATCGTTCTCGACACTTTACACAAGTAGAAAACATGAGACCTTGGGAGGGATTAGTGGAGCAATTGTGTGTAGAAACAACGCTAGAAAGTGAACCAAGCGAACCAGAGTTTAACTACTAGTACTAAACCTAAATTCATAAATCTTAATGCATTGCGGGAATTACATCTTGTAGCGGACCTCAAGGTGGTTCTTTTGAATAGAATCGATAACTAAGCGGACTGTTACTCAGTGAAATTAGGGATTTTGGGGCTAGCTAAGCGGACCTGCTATCCTACGGTTGGTGATAATCCGTGACTAATAACAAGTAGAAAAGAACATAACTTTAATCATTGTTTCGTAACGAAGAAGGATTCCTTGATCTTTTCTCTCTTATTGCTTTCATCTTTCAACTTTCGATTTTAATTGCTTTCTTTATTTTTATTTTGCTTTTTACACCCCCCTTTCGTGACAACTTTTACAACTAAGATCACTTGCTCCTCGTGGGAACGAACTTGACTTCCATTATATTATTTTTAATTGAGTGGAAATTTTGAATTAATTTGATTGCACCTACGACACGCATCAATTGATGAACAAGACGCTTCACTCAAAGTGGATATGGATATATGTAACAGAGAAAAAATCTCTTTGGAGGAGGATTGTTAACCAGCAATTTGGTGGTAATCCTCAAGCATTCTATTTTAATTCTACTAACAAAGCTATTGGAAAAAATTTATGGGCTGGAATTTTGAAAAGCATCAATCATGTTGAGAATAGCTCCGAATTATTGGTAAATAGTGGCATTAAATGCTTGTTCTTGAAACAAAAGTGAATGAATGGGTATTCGTTAAAGTCTTTATTCCCTACTCTGTATAAGATTAGTAAATCTAAAAGTGCTACTATTCAAGAGTACATGCAAATATATTCGGAATTTATATATCTTTAATTCTGCAGTAGTTAAAGCATATCTTTGAATTATATACTACTAGTAAAGTATACTTGTATGCTAGTTTATATTCAGTTGTCATCCATGAGAGATTTTGGTATATTACGTAGTTGGAAAACATTTGGAATTTGATGAAAACCGAAAATTGGTATTTATTGCATATCTTTGCATATTTTCGGATTTGGAAATTCCTTGGTGCGTAAACTACATTGGTTATTATAAATAGTGAAGTTTGTTCTCCTTGCAAATTTGTCCCGTAACACAAAGATTTCATCTTGTAGCTAGTGTGACGAAAAGTCACTAGTAATATTATTGTAATACACTCTCATAGGAAAGTAATCCAATTAGGTGAAATCTTTTATGTGCGCTTCATTTAAAGGCTTCTTTGGGATCAAGAAGATTTTAGTAAACCCGTTGGTAATAAATGAGAGATGCTTATTTTTTTGGAATGACCTTTTTCAAATTTATATGGCAATGGGTTTATGCAATCCTTGTGCGACATTAATTTAGGATACCAAATGTATTAATAAGAAAGATACTACCTAACTTGGTCTAAACTCTAAGCTTGTGGTAGTATTTGTAACTCCATTTAAGTTGTGTTATTCTGTACAGATATATCCCCATAAGTGCCTTGAAAACAAAATTGAATCGATGACATAACCATATCTTAAGAAAATAAATGAGGATCTAATATTTACACAAACGTTGACCAAGATGTTCGATGGAATGTGGATCGTGCTGCTGGTCATGGTGGCAGTTACGGAAGCAGGAAGAATGGAAGATAATCATGGTGGTGAAGGTGGTTCGAGAGAGTTAAATGTTTTTATTTGGTCAGAGGTGATGAAAGAGGCAAAGAAAAAAATAAAGATGAGAAGAATCGAAGCGAGTATTAGGGTGAGAAATCAACCCCCACACACCACACACTTATAGTTATATGGCACACGTTTAAAAAAGTGTGGGAAGCTATACTCATGGTTAGCACATGTGTAACTCCAATTTGTTGCGACCGACAACTATTTGAAATTGTTGCGAGTTTTATAACTAGTCATTACTGTTGCAAATTTTTTGTAACTGAAATTCGCAAACGAAGGCAAAGTTGTTGGGAATTTTTGTTACTAATCAAGGAAAATGGTATAGTGTCTAGTACTAGTGTTTGAATCTATAAAACATTTTTATGTAGTGAAAATGAGCGGGGTTTATAAAGATTCAAGGAGATCCTTGGAGAATTTCTTTCGTGGAGAGTTACACCATTTCATGCAGAGTCACGTCTCTTAGGATAAGACACTTCATATTGAAAAGTTTTAAGTGAGTGGACACATCCATTCACATAAATTGTTTCAATTTGAATTTCGAATAACTAAATCATATTTCTATTCAAAAATTCCAACAATCCCCCGCATTAAATATAAATTCATGCAAGTTTAATGCGGACATTAAAAAGTGTTTGTACGCGGAACATCACTATATCGGGATATATAGCTTGTGGATTTGAATCTTCTGTAGTGAATACCTACCGAGTTTGCTAGTTTTTCGGTGAACATGATGTCTTGAACTGCCTAACGTTATTATGTAAACCGATGAAGTAGATATCACACGTTTATTACCTTAGATGATTGGTTCTCATTTGTGTTCATTTCGGTCTTGAACGTTCTCTGTATTCTATGAGTGCTCTAGAGTAACGTAGACTTATAGTCATCATATATGCGATCCCACTTCTCACTCATATAGGTGATCTCCTATTTCAAAGTATCCTGCCATACTTTTCTTAGTTAAACTAAGTTGTATGAATCATTAAGAGAAATTATCTGAAATGAAGAGAGTACCCAAGTACACCTCAATATGGACAAGGTTGAGACAATACGACAACAAGGTATACACTTGATAATAGTAACAGAATGAAACCGATATAGTATAGGATCACAATAAAGTGTGTTGGAATTAACGCACAAGTGTTATTTACGTTATTATAATAAGACAATTATAATGCGGAAGTAAAGTAAATGACACAACAAGATTATTTTAACGAGGAAACCGCAAATGCAGAAAAACCTCGGGACCTAGTCCAGTTATAAATACTCTCAGAATTAAGCCGCTATACAAAGAACAAAGACATCTTCGTATAGTTGAGACAAAAAATCCTGATTGATTGTGAGAGAAAGAGATATAAACTCTTAATATAATTCCTGATTGAGATTCATTAAGTTGAATTCTCGGAATTGTATTTGAGTTTAATCCATACATGTTACCTAAGAAAAAGTTGGTGGTGTATTTTGGTATCCCCGTATTTTCAATTGGTATCAGAGCAGGCAAACACGCGGAAGATCTAATAAGTTTGTGTTTGAAACTCTCAAGGAATTTGTATTCACGTACTAACATGTCTTCAAGTGATTTTGATTATGCCAAGTGTTTGGGAATCATCTCAAAGGATAAACTCCTTGGTTGATTCTTCTGAATTCATAGGTGATAAGCTTATGTTGTCAGGTCTTGATGATACAACTCCCAAACACATAAATGGTTCCATGTCAAAATCCGAGTTGGAGCTTACCAAAAATTTAAAAAACGCGCTGAGATTATTGATTTTCAAGTTTCTAGAGTTAGAAATCTTGAAAAAGAAAAGGCTCGGTATACTGATGAACTTCAACGATCTTTAGATAAAGAGCGTGATCTCTTTGACATGATCAGTTCTTTCTGATGATATCAAAGGACTCATTCAGGAAACTAACATGTACAAAGAAAAGGTTAGTAGTCTTGAAGATACTGTCAAGGAAGATGTGATACGAGAGAAATATCTAATCAGAGATGAATGAACTCCGTGTTGAAAAAGAAAAAGTCGATTCTGATCTCCTCTTAGCTCGAGAACAACTTGAATACTTTAAAAAGAATAAAACTGCTCTTATAAGTGAAACTGAGAATAAAACTGAGACTTGTGTTGGTGTTTTATCTTGGTTGGTTGATTTTTGAATCCATGCATTGGTTGGTGGTAACGGTGGAGCTTCCTCCATTGGGTACTGAGTTTTTTTTTTTTTTTTGAAAGGAAAACATGAAAGATTTTCATTAAGCACAAAAGCCGCCCAAAGGCATTACAACACTATTCTTTCACTTTCTAATCTAGACTCGACACACTGAGGGATTTCAGAACTCCATTTCCTAGTACAATTGTTATTTCTAGCAAACTTAGCAAGTAGATCAGCTACTTGGTTACACTTCCTATTTCTAAAACAAACTTGCACATTCCCTAGAACTTAACTAGATGTTGACAATCTCTGATAATATTGGCATCCTCCCATCTTGTTGTAATCTGAGGACCCCTTACACTTTCCATGACTTCTTTGTTATCTCCTTCCACTATGACCTACTGAATATGCATCTGAACAATCCACTGAAGAGCTTTAAGCACTGCCACTGCTTCAGCTTGGGCAACATCTCTGGCTCTTTCTACCAGCGTCCAGGCTTCCACCATCCTCCCTGTAAAATCTCTGATGATTAGAGCAATACCAGCAATATTATGATTAGGTAAAATAGAAGCATCAATGTTGATTTTTAATTTTCCTCTAGGAGGGGGACACCATCTATTATTGTCTCTACTAGCTTCATTTCTGCCTATCATGCTTCTATCCACTTGGACTGTACTTTTCGACCGATTTATGTGAATTTTATTCTCAGTGCAGTAAGTTAGGATCCTGTGTTTTAGGCTTGAGCTGGAACATCTGCTGTTATTAAAGATGAGCTCACATCTAGATTTCCAGATGAACTACATAGTAACAGTAATTAGATTAACTGTTGTTTTCCTTTTGAAGCAAATATTATTGTTAGAGTTGTTCCAGCTTCTTAGCCAATGTTGTATGTCATTGATGCTCTCAATCTGTTGGCCAATCTGAGGTCATTCCAAACATCTCTGACATAATTGCATTTGAGCAGCAGGTGAGTGATATTTTCTTCTTCCGCATTACATCTTTGGCAGTTTACTTGTTGATTTTGATTGTATCTGGCCATTCTTTCATTCACAGGAACTATTTCATGAGCCACTTTCCATAAGAAAAGTTGACATTTATGAGGAATCTGCAGATGCCATAAGTTCAGCCAGAACTTTGCTTCCTCCTCTTTGTTAACCAGGCTTTGATTTTGCTGACAAAGAATTGCCTTGTATATGGAGTTAACTGTAAATTGACCATTTCTAGTTAGAGACCAAACCATTTCATCTTCATGCTGCATTGAAGGTTTTATATGACTGATTTTCTCTATCTGATCTTGAGTAAAGTAGTTTTGAAGAAGATCCCAATTCCAGCTTTGAGTATGAGTATCAATTAACTCATTGACTTTCATGTAGTAAGGATATTCTTCATAGTTTGAGAAATTTTGTTGCACTTGAGCTGCAGTGTATCCTTCAATCCAATTATCTCTGAAAGCATAAACTGTCTTCCCATTCACAATCTGCCAAATATGAAATTGTTTCACCCATTTGATTCCAATGCTTATACTTCTCAAAATATCATTCCCTTTACTTGAAACATCTTCTTGAAGAATATCTTCATTTTTAAAATGTTTAGGTTTAAGAACTTCCACCCATTTCTTGTTCTTTTCTTGTATCATCCTCCAAGCCAGTTTAGTAACCATAGCTTCATTGAAAACTTGCAGATTTTTAAAACCCAGCCCTCCCCATCTTTTAGGTATATTCACACTCTCCCAAGACTTTAAGAAGCCTCATTTTCCTTGTTTTCTATTCCACCAATATCTTCTCTGCATTGCTTCAAGATCATTTATGTTTTTCTTAGGTAACATGAAGCAGCTCATTTGGAATTGAGCCATAGAGTTTGTAACAGCTTGGATTTGTGTGCTTCTTCCAGCTTGATTTGTGATGCCAGCTTGCCAATGAATCAGTCTTCTCTGCATCTTCTCCTTTATGCTTTTGAAAGAATTGGATTTCTTTCTTTCTATGAATAGATTTATTCCAAATATTTTTCTTCCAAGGGCATGACGTTCATATTCATAGTATTGCAGATTTGTTGCTTTATTTCATCCTCAATCCTTTTATTAAAGTGTATGCTTGATTTGTTGAGATTCACCATTTGACCAGAGGCTTTGCAGAACTTGTTGATGATATCCTTAAGATTGTTTATAGAACTCATTATGGGTACTGAGTTGTGGGTGATAGAAACTGAGATTTAAAGCATAGAACATTAGGTGAATTATGAAAACTCTATAAATCCAATGGATCGATCTTGGTGGTGTTTCTGGCAACGGAAGAACTAACAATACTTGAAAGAGTAACGACCCGATTTACCAATTACTCTTTATTGAATTAGGACTTTAGAAGAACACAACCCCACACAAGTGAGGGAGTTTTCTTAAAGGGAAGATTGGCTTTTTTCTGCTCTATTGATTCTGCAAGACTAAAGTTAGCTTTTAGTGATATGTTTAGTCACACAACCTTGCCCGACATGCTCTGAGCAGCATCTTATATCACCATTATCTTTGACTGAATTCTGAGTTAGCTTTGGAAATTTATGGAACAATACATATCTACCACAACATGTCTTACTATACATATATCAGTTTTCAGGAAATTTGTAGTTTCCTGTAATAATCCATGAGATGTTCTAATTAACTTCAATGTTATATCAGTTTCTCTCCCATCATGACCAAATCGAAAAAGGCTGCTATTAACTAGGCGTAAAATGTCTCATTTGCTTTTATATAAGTGTTTGCCTCTTTAAGAGGAAAATCCAGTCACATCTCGTAAAATAAGTAGCGCTCCATGAGAGGCTACTGGTAGTGCTCCAATTGAGTGTACCAAAACGCCATTCACATTCTCATATAAACATGGGATAGAAAGAAGAATCCAGAAAAGGAAGGTTTATTCCGGCCTAATAGAACTGAGTTGCTCGTGTATCCGTTTGAATTTCTCTTTGAGCTTCTGTATCTGCAAAACAACATATGGAGTAGGCCAATCAGACAGACGTTGAGAAGTTTTGCCAGAGAAAGTAAAGAAAGATGATAAAAGTATGTACCCTTTTAAGCTCAATCTCCATCTCCCGCTTCTGCTGCCGCAGTGAGTGGCGTAAGTGTGTGACGTTAAAGACACATTCCAATTCATTCTCAAATGCATGCTCTAGGTCTTCTCGGAGGAGGGCTGGCAGCTTGTCCACCACGGGCATTAGAAGGAAACAGTTGAACTGCGACAACACAAAAGAAGGAAAAAAAAAATAGATAATTAGTATTTATCCTATAGAGCGGCAGAATTCACTCTAGAAATAAACATGTCGGATTCAAACTAAATGAAAGTAATGGTTTGTCTTTGTTGATTCTCTGAATCGGCTAGATACCACTTAGTCGGTGACACAAGAGTTCTAAATCCCCACTGGAGAAACCTACTTTGTACACCCACGTTCTAACATTGCCACATCTATTGGACTGTCTAACTGACCAATCAGATGGCGAGGTCTATCGGAATAAAAGGTGGTCAAAAGGAAGAAATACATGACAGTAACATGCACATGTTGCTCAAGCCTATACACCCATTAAATTCATTGAAATTACAAATATAGAAACAGGACAGTGCCAACCTTCAGCTCTGCAGATGCCAAGAAATGTTCTCTTATGCCATGGAATATGTGTTGCACCAAAGCATACACAATTCTTTCAGATGAAGGAGCAAGCCTTCGGTTCCAAAGTGTCGTATCTAACAGATCAACAAGCTTTGCCTCTGTTGTTTGAATACCATGTGCACCCGAGTCCATGCCTGAAGAAGCTAACTGGCTAAGTTTCACATCTGTTCTTGGTTTCAAATCATTCTTGTCATTCATAACTGGCCCAAATGAATCTTGAGAAACGGCAGTAGTGGATGCAACAGTATTTTCAGAGCCAGCAAACGAGTCTAAGAAATGACGAAGTCCAGCCCTATTCTGATAATTTGATGGAAAAGAAGCAAGCAAAATCAGCCAAAAAACTTACATAAAGGAGGACTACGTGCTGCCTGCAAATCTAACTATGTTCACCTTATTATGGATCGACCAGGTGACATAACGTGTGGTGCTCACCAAATCCTCCATACATCTGGAATAGAGTTTAAAGAAGAGAAGTGTAAGTGCAAAATACTCAAAAAGAATACAAACGGCTGAAAAATATGTAGTTAAAAAACTATCATATTAAGCTGAACTATTGATATGTGTTCAGACCCTACTCCTACACTACACGTCTGGGAATGTGTTTGGCATCCCGGAATATCTAATTTTGAGAAATTGTGATGTTTAGTTTAGATACTATCAAGGAATCTGCAGATTCTCACGGCTTCCACCTCTTATTTTTGATAGCTCAATGCAAACTTCAATCAAAATCCACTGTTGTAAGTATTGAGTAATTACTTATTACCAGTTGCAAGTTACAGTTATTCACTGAATATCAAGCACAGCCTAGAATAAGAATAAAATTAGATGCAATGAATAGATAAGTTCACGAAAAGAATAGTGGAGGATGTCATTATTAACACTAGCCACCTTAATTGAGTCATGATCTGATTGCACCAAAACAGAATATGGAAAAATAAAATCAAATATAGGGATATTGAAAGAGAGGTAGAAGGTACTTTTCAAGGCATGCTCGTTCAGTGGTTTCTGCAAAATTATTGAAGGCAGATGCAACACGCCTCAGAAAAACTTCATGGGCACTCAAGTAGTCATCCTCTTTCTGTCCAAATAATTGATAACCTCAGACATCGGAAAGCTAAAATCACAAAAATAACAACAAAAGAAGACAACAGATACCTGAAGAAGATACACAGATATTGGAAGCAGTCTCTTTAGAATGTGTAAGAGTCTAAAGCCCAGCTGTTCCAAGAAAAGAGGGAGTTAGTCACTCCACGAGATATAAACAATTTGTAAACTGATCTCTACACCAGATCATATTGTTTTTCATGGCAAAGCTGATGAGAATGAAAAAAATATGGAATAAGTGATATGGACGGTCAAATAGTTGAGCTATGGGGTAAAATGCTAACAGGATGTTGTAAATCATGATCAAAGTTTACAACATGCTGGGAAGCCCAACATTTATATGTGATATTTATTTGCAATAATTATTTTGTACAAGTCTAATATGCTTTAAAAAAAATTGACATGTCTCTTAGGAAACTTTATGTTCTTAGTTAATAGTGATTTGGTGAATACATCGAGTGTGTGAACAGAGAAGGATGGACCTTTTACCTGATGAAGAAAAGGTTCAAATGTATCACGGGCCTTTGCAACAGCAATCACACAAGCAGTTCTACAAAAATAAAGTAGAAAATAAATAAATGAAACATAAATTAAAGAAACTATTATTATGAAATGATACAAACATAGGAGACCTGGAATAGTTTGTTCCATCATGAATATCTTCGACTCCACATGCATTTACAATCTCTTCCCGTGTAATTTGAGGGCACTTGGTTTCCCCCACCACAAAACGGAATTCAGCCATTGCACGGTGATATTGTGCACCCCCATAAAGGCGCATCCCAGCATTCTGAACACAGACATACAAAAAAATATGTAACTACTTAATAGTTAAAAGTATGCACGAACTAATAAATTTGAACAGTAAGTGAAAAAATTTGCATTCATCAGAAAATTAATAAGAGACAACGAGGTTTTACGGATCAGAGCTTATTTTATAGCACCACTCCTGTATTCTGAATACAAAAGGTTACTAATTACAGATTACGATTCAGCACAAGGTAATAAACTTGGAAAATAATTAATTAATAAATTTTGTATTCAGGAAGTGTTAAAGATAGACAATGAGGCTTACAGGTTGTATATTTTGATAGCATTCCTGCAGTGAAAACATTTTGTAGTCGTAAAATTTAGAACAGAAATATTAAGGCTTTGAGGACAGTTGTATGATTGACTAATTTAATTGCAGTCGAAGAATATGGAAAATGTCGTGGCTCACACTCTTTGCTAAACATGATCAAGATTATCAGAATACTTGACCATAGAATCCTCCTAATGTTTTTAGTAAGATTATGATGGAAGGTCAGGGGTGAGTGAGATCAGCATAACTAGTAATATTTTCCTAAAATAATAAAAATAATTGAAGACAAAAAAACTACCCAGATTCCTATGCAATCTATGATGAAAGACTTGATATGCTTGCTTAGAAAATGTAAGTTATAGGGAAAAAATAACCAATATTTGTATTCCTTGAAGCTTACAGGTATTAGCTTGAATGGGAACTGAAGACCGTCAGTACCCGTGAATGCTCCTCCATTGACCCTCTCATCTTGGAGCGTTTCCCCTGTGACCAAATGTGGAAATGTGTCTCTAGTTAGTCAACTAAAGGATGATAATGCAATTGAACAAACATAGTTTGAAGCAGCTATAAGATTTCCAACAATTGTCTCCAACTCTCTGGCATCCTTAACAACAGCAATCGCGATTTTAAAAAGGAAAGTATACCGAATTTATCTGGCGGTGCGACCACAGTTTCTTTCAAGAGCAGCGACAACTGAAGAGGGCGGATATGCATATCAATAGTAAGTAAACAAAAGAATCCTGACTAAAGCCGAATATGACGGGCAAGTATAACTCAAAATTAGAAAATCTCTTCTAGGGAAATGGGAAGTTCGAGTGAGAACCTTGGTCAAAAATGAATCATGGAATAGACGTCCTTTCTCCTTTAACTTTAATTCGTCTAACACAGTCAGATAGTAATAAATATTTTATAGTCTAAACTCTCTCTTTTCCCATAGATAATTTTATACAAGAATAAAATATTTTAAAATCCCTATAGATTTTTTACATATTTATATTAAGAAAGAAAAGTCAATCCTAAGAACTCTCATTATGCAAGTCTGTAAGTTTAACTGAAAGTGAAAGACAAACCTGAGCTCTTGAGGTGATTTCATTCAGATTTCTAGTGGTGGTTCTGTGTTCTTTCTCGAGAAGCGGAATGATCAATGGGACACTGTCCATATACCTTGTGACATTGAAAGTACCACACAACGAGGCATCACCACGTTAGCTTCGTGAAATTCAACAATGGGATACCAAAGATATTTTTGTGTACCTTTTCTTCAGCAATTCTTCCAGAAACAACCGAAGGCTGCTTACTCCTATTCTACCTCGTTCTTCCTTAGACAGAGACCGGCCTAATTTTTCCTCTAAGGATGCAATATCTTCCATCTCCCTAAAAGAAACAGCCTGCATTGAGGAAAGATACAATGATATCTCAGTAACTTTCAGGAGGATGTGTAAAGAATTAGTTAAACAGAATAGGTCAACTCCATCAAGAATAATTCAATGCGCACTGCAGGAAGTGATCATGATGTCCAGGCTAAAACACAGACGGCGAAAAGCAAGTGCATTATAGATACTTCACACGGGCCATACCGTCCACAGCAGTACATATAATTTCAGCTGACTTGAAGTTCAGTGTAATTTAAAGCAGCCAAGAGGATTTTGATAATTTTTTTCATGAAAATATTATATTAGGATATAAAACCTACCACCTCTAGTGCTTACATTAGTCAATAACTTGTTAAGGGAGGAAATCACTAAGCTTTTCAGAATTGATGCAATTATTTATTGAATTAATCTACATTTATTTTATTTTGCAACTGCCATGCAACTTGCCTGAGACACCGCCTCGCTTCGTTAAAGGGGCCAAACAAATTATTGAACTTGCCTTTAAATACTTTGACTCATGAGAAACTCATGAGCTTGAGCGGTTTAAGTTATCTAGCAACTCAGTAAGATAGACCTGACTTGGCATAGTTGTCTGGGGTATATGTGAACTTCCAAAACTTTGGACTTTGATGGGCATACAGGAGATTTCTAAAACAATTTATGAGCTTATAAATGGACATAGGTCCTCCATAGGATAATGTTAGCTAGACCATGAACGAGGATCAATGTTGTGCTCTTGAGAAAAGCCTATGTAGTAACGTTGTGATACCAGTGAAGAATTTAGAAGACCGAAGGATCGAAATAAGACATAGCTTTAGGGTAAATATGACCTAATAAAAGTAATCTCTCAGCCACAAATATGATTAGCTAGAATCTGCTTTCGAAGAAGCAAACAGAGAAAAACGCTAACTATATATAAAAGATATACTTCATTTTAGAAAATGATGGACCTACAACTGGAACACTAAATTGCACAGAAATAACCTGTTTAAACTCATCATTTGACCTGTAGACAGATTCCCGTCCAGTGCCAACTCTTCCAGAAGGTACCGACGTAAAGAAGGGAGAATCACCTAATATGCAGCCATCAAGAGTACAAGCAGGGGGCCTAAGAAAAACCTCTACATCCGAAGAACACGCAAACTGTGGAATTTTTGTGTCTAGTTTGGTTGAGACAATTACAGTTCTTGAGAGCTCAGGATCAATCTGCATGCCGAAAACGCAAAAAAGTTACAATCAATCTTGCGTTACATAATAGATCAAACATCAAGAGCTCACCAGTACGAAAAAGCACCAATGCGACCTAATAATATCTTGACAATATCTAAAGTCTCACAAGGAAGAACATGCATACTTGCATCACCACTCTTCGTGTAGTAGCATTGCTCCAATCACTGCAATCTTCAAGGCAAAGTATTATAAACTCTTTGTGCTGCATTTTAGCTCTGACAAGGGACTCCACCAGGCGAGCTTGCCCCTGCAAAGTGCAATCATCATCATTAGACAAAATTAAGGTTAAAGTTAAAAATTAAAAGTCTTCAACTATACAAAATTGGATTCACGGAACAAACCTGTAAAGCCCGATTTTTGCGACCAGGAGCCGGAGATACAAGTCCTGGGGTATCAATTATAGTTAGGTTTGGACAGTATTTATACTCAACGGTTATAATGATTTCCTTCGCGGAGAACTTACATGGTTCATGCTCCAACCTTTTGTTTTCAGCTTCAATGTAAGCCTGCACCATATAGAAGTTCAGAGAATAAAATTGGAAAGTGTATTAATCTTTCGATCAAAAAAAAGAACTGCCTCACTTAGCCGCAAGAATAGGTGAACCAAGGGAATTAAAACTAGACAGCGGCAGGTTTCCAAATTGTGCAGCTTTATCTTTTGGAGCCTAAACAATATGAACGAATCTAAGTAGTATCAATCAACCTTCAGAGCCTAAGTATTCGCTCCTATATCTCATGACCGCAGAGCCTGTGTATCAACTATCAACCTTAACAGCAACAAAACTTAGTTCCAGTTAACCACCTAAAACAAACATAGACGTTCCCTGATTATCACGTAACCTATCAGGATAGACAGTTAATATTTGTCATACAAGTTTCCCAAGTATATATTCTTTCTTCAGTCAATCAAAAATGCAAATTTTGCCTATTATGTTCTCTACACACTACCAAAAATTGGAAAAAACATAATTTCAAGGAATATATATGAAACCGACCACGATGAGTTAAGATGTAATTACAATTAGGGTTTGATTAACCATAAATGATCAATATAAACAATAACAACAACATCAGCCGTACCGAGTCTATTGTTCACTAGCAATCCGCATTAGAAGAGATTCTACAAACAACTGAGTAACCCGCTACAGGCAGGAACTAGGGTTTTCATGGGCACTAATAATGAAATCAAATGTATTAAAAATTCATTAAAAAAGAAAAATCATCTTGTTAGTATCACAATTACTGCTTTTATAAGGAATTACAGCATGATTACGGAACGAATCAAAACCCTTGAAATGAGCAGAATTCTGATAACTTACTTGGATTTGTTGAAGAGATTTCTGTTCAGAAGCTGTTGCAATTGTTGGTTCAACAATAGCAACATTGTTGGTATTATCAGATGAAACCAGATGACAAAGCGGAAGATCACAATCAGGATTATATTTCATATGAAGAGTAATAGGTCTTCTAGTTTTAGTACCACCACCAACATGATTAAATTGAAAACCCATTAATGCTTCAACTAAAGCACTCTTTCCATCTGTTTGATGACCTACTACAAGCACTGCTGGTGCATCAAATGGTGTCTGGAATTCTTGAGCTAATCCATGTAGTTCATTGTATGCTTCATATAACATACATTTCTTTTCTTCCATTTCTTCTTCTTCTACTTGTTTTTCTTCTCTTGTCATCATGGGTTTTTCTCCTGGTTTATCACCACTCTCCATTTTTGTGTATGTTGTCTAGTGAGATAGAGACATAGATAGGGTGAGAAAGACTTGGGAGATGCCTATTGAATGATGGGGAGAAGGGGAGCGCTTGTTCCTGCTGGATATGACCAGTGTGACCCCGATGGTACCACCTTTTTACCGGTTGAGTTGTACTTTGTACACGTGCACATTATTTGCGTTAGGAAATCTCATCTATGATAGAGTATGTAGTCGGAGTAGTTGGACTTGCTTTGTTTGACCAGGCAAGGTTTGAAATTCAAAAGGTGTTTGGATGGCATAAATGCAGGAAACTAGAGATCAGTGGATGTGTGATTGTTTGTAGCAAGGTTATAATTCGTGAATTGAAGCGTGACTTGTTTGTCATTTCTAAGAATTGAACTAGATTTTGTGCCCGTGCTACGCCCGGGCAGACCCGAAAACCATCCACCATAAAAAATTTTACTTTTAACCATAAATTTGTTTGGCGTGATGTGACTTCGCCTCGCCCTATCGTGCATTTTTATTTGGTGTCGCGGGGCTTCGCCAAGCCCCGTCCCAATGCATGCTTGGCTCGGCTTTGCCTCGCCCGTCCCGATGTATGCTTAGAATTTTTGATTTGGTAAGTCGCATGTACGATGCTTTCTACCACATCGTTTTATACGAATCGCTTAGGATTTTTGATTTGGTGTGGCTTGGCTTCGCCTCGCCCCATCACTTACAATTATTAAGCTAGCTAGAGAGTTAAACTTGGTTTCAAGAAGAATGGAAATTTCTATAACCTGTAATCGTTTTGGTTTCAATTACCGAAACTTGTAAGAATTGCATGCTCGGTATCATTATAGCTAGAAATAAGTGATTGTGGCTATAGCTTCAATGAACATGAACTCAATACACCCATCAAAAAGGGAAAAAAACAAAGTATAGAAGAAAAAAAAAAACAAAGTATAGTAACCTATGATGACCTAGCTAGTACATATATGTAGGAAAAAAATTTAAGAATAAGAAATTTAAGAATTGCCCAGTTTTAGGAACTGTTCGTTATTATCATCTTCATCACTTGGGATAAGATGATGTCTAGCTTACTTGGTTGGAAGCAACAAATATATATACTCCCTCCGTTACTTTTTAATATAGGTTTTATAAATAAATGAGTGGGAAAGTCAAATTGATCACTTTTCTCTTAATTCTTCTCATTTTCTTTACTTCTTTTTGTTGACAAGTGTCAGACCACATTTTCTTTTACGAACAGTGTGACCACTTTCAATGATTAGTTTTCCCTTAATTTTTACCTATTAAAAAGTAACGGAGGAGCAGGTTGAGTGTCAAATTGATTCTTCTCATATTCTGAAGACACATTTCACGAACAGTGTCCACCCTTTACTGCGCAAGGTGTCTGTCACAACTTCACTTACACTAAAATTCCAAGGGAAACTCAAAATGGGTGCTATATTATCGTTCACTGTTGGCTAAATTTCTCATCTCACAAACTAAGAAACTGAACCCGCAAATAAGAAAAATAGATTTATTTTTTTGATTGAAAGAGACTAAAGGAAAGAACAACACTACATAGTATAGTAGCATGAAAAAGCTGATAAGCAGGCCAAACAAATAGCAAAATGAACTCAAAGTGTTTGTTAGAATTTGGTCCAAATGTACAAAACCTTGAATTTGGTGTAGCAAATGCTCTCAACAGCTTTAAGCCCTTATAGAGGGAAGTATGAGGCCTGCCAAACATTCATAAGAAATGTCATAATATAGCTACCTATGACCCTAAAAAATCCATTGAGAAACATCATATAAAGCCTCCAGAATAATCGATTAAGGACCATTCAGCTAAACACAATATGAGTTAGAGTCGAGCTCCTAAGATGCTCAACTTAACGGTATTTTATACTATTTTATAGATAATAGTGAGCTGGTTACACCCGAAAAATTCCATTACTAGTGTGGAACTGCATTCTTTGAAAATGCTTCATTTTATAACATGAAAATATTAACTAACATTATCCTTCTTATGCTTCAGATTATAAGAAGGACCTCTTAAAGGATGCACACTAAAGCATAACATGCTTTTATAGAAAAAAGAAAAGATAATAAGAGGAAAAACACCTGAAAGTTGTCAATATGTACGCAGCCTATAGAAAACATCACCAATACTTAACCAATATCCAGAAGCAAAGAGTAAATCTCGCCGGAAGATGTTCTTCCTTCTCTTCGAGTTGCATTGCCTAGAAATTTAAGTATCAAACCGCATCAAAAGTCAAAACTGATGCCAAAAAGTTAACACTAAGAAACAGAGCTAAACTGATTGATAAATTAGTTCTAAACCACCTTCATCAATCTTAGCTCCAACGGATCACCACATTAAATTTAATGAAACGGAGCTCGAATAGACACCGATATATCATCCGATTGAGATTAGATGGAAAGCACTACTGGAGCAAACATAAAGTACACCTTTGTAAATATGAAAAACAGCCAATATACTGCTAGGTTTCATAACACGTGCGCATTAATCAGATACATGTAAACCAAACTAATTATGTAAAAAGAGATACGTGGGATGAGTCTTGCTAGGCTTCATATCTTACAGATATTAATCTACTTTCATATTACTATTTTTGTCAGGAATTTACCTGTAGTTGTGTCTGTCAATTTGATGTCAGCGCCAAACTCCACTAATGAGCCATCCAAACTCCACTAAGGAGCCATGGAGGAATACTATGATTGCAGCTTCCTTATCCTGGAGAAGAGACAGAGATTGTTCAAACTTTCATATGAGAGTAAACGAAAAAATCCAAATTTGTCGTTCCTTCCCTCAAGTAATGAGATGGCACCGATTTGAGTATTTTCCTGCACCCATTAGATGGCTAGTAGACTGCCTGCGATAATGAACATTTTTTTCTCTTATTAAGTTGGCAAGTAAGTTCAATGGAAAAATGATGAATAGAAAAATATATTGCAAGTTCTTAAAGGTCAAGATGACTATTTTTATGAGGAGTTCAAGGTTCATCAAATTTACACATCCTCCTCCAACCTTGAGCTGCAATCAACAACCTATACAAAACCAATGAACAACTACCAAAAATGCAAAGAATCCAAAAATTGATAGCGACCACTTAACATGTTACAGACCTGAAATTCAGGGAATGAACCCGGTAATATCTCCAGGGCCTGCAAGTGGTACTCAGCTGAAAAGACTTGGGTTATGCAATCCATTAGATAATACTGCGTACTCTCATCTTTACAATTGATAACCTGTAGAATGCAGATTGATTGTTAAGCCTCTGGTCATATGCAATAATACAATTCAAATTAGAGTTTCCGGTAAAAGCGAACTATTGAAATACCAATGTAACATACCTGTGATAATAAGTAATACCAGTGTAACATACCTATGATAATAAGTGAAGTACTATTGCCTGTTTAAATCAATTTAAATACGAAGACCTTTGTATTCATGAACTCCGTTTCAGGTTTCTTTACTAATGTTTCTGAAAAGAGAGGACACGTGTTGCAATAACTAAGTGTAAGTTTCTCTTATATTGAATTATTATAATAAATACCAATTCAAAGTCGTAGCGTAACTAAGATGTCTCAGGGGTAACAAATTAGGTTTTCTTTGCAATCTCTTCTCAATACAAAATTACAATTAGCTAACCGCAATAGAATTTATGTTCTTGCCTGCCCCATTCTTCTTATCTCTGGACATCCAAATCTTTAGCCAACCATAGATCCTTCTCAATCAAACACATCCTATGAGCTCAGCTTCCCCAATTCTTGCAAATTAAATGTCAACAGATTAAATCAGAAGCATAACGTTAAACAAAATTACATATTGCACAGAAATTGCAAATTAAATGTCAACAGATTAAATCATAAAACAAAATTACATATTGCACAGAAAAATTGGTTGAAATAGAGGATTATACTTACTCATACTGCATAAGCAAGATTGTCTTCCAAAATTTTTGGGCAATTACTCAAAATTACCGACTAAATTTATTTTACCGAAATAGATCGAGTGGCTGCCTTTATAGATCCTATTTGACAACATGTCTAACTGATATCTACGCTGTTGTTGGAGCCAAGAAGCCTTTGCAGCTGCTTGATACTTGGGTTTCAATTTTTGAAAGATAACAGTAAGATTTGTTCTTCATATCCTAAACAGGTATGGATTGAGGCACAACTACACCCCATTGTAAGTTTGGTTGTCCAACATGTATCCTTACACAGTTACTTGAAGCAATTAAGAAACCAAAGTATGTGATATGCATTATTACTGAATTATCAACAGTAATTAACCAAAAGCATAAGTTGGTTGTACACCCGCACGTTGTAAGCCTATTTATATCCCTTTCCATTTATAGATATTTGTTTTGAAATTTTGAAATCTTTTATTGCTTAGCTTCTTATTTACTTGGGAGCAGTAGTATAGAAAGAAATATAATCCCAGGAAGACTGAAAAGATTATATACTTATGTACATTAACTAACTCGCTTTTGATGTCCCTTTCTCATGCAAAGACAAAAGAAGTCGATAAGGCAGTTCCAAGAGATAGTTGGTTAGTAATATAAGAACTTCCACCAGGATTATGGTTTGCACTCATATCCATTGGCCTGTCATATAGTTATCAACATATGAGATTTTAACCACAAAAGGAGAGATGTCGAAAGATTGAAAAACGAAGAGATTATCTTGGCAAGATTTCACCTCTTTAAAGATCTCTTGAGATCTTGAGAATAATATATATATATATCCCAAGTGTTTTCGAGCAAAACCCTATAATAAGAAAAGTACTTTGTCACCACATTAGTTGAGCAATTTCTTAATCAATTATTAGCAGTTCTAACCATCCCTTTCTTGGATAGTCCACACATCAAAACATTGTGAATACCTGCATCAGGAGGCAATCATCTCTATATTATTTCTTCACATTGATGAACAAAACACTTCTGTATAAGTTCATGAGTATCTAACCAAGTAGCATAAAAGAGTATCAATAAACAACATAGTCTGTTCATAATTTGCAGCTTGTCGTTATAATGATTCATGCAAGTCATTCGATAATATGATTTGGACTAAATTCTTATAGCCGTAAGGAAAAATGCTACCAGATTGACATGGGCAAAAAAGTACTTAGCTGTTACGTTGACAAAATATATCCACGACCAAACAATTAGCTGTCATACTGCAAAAGTAGCATCTTAAGGCATATTCCAACTTCACTGTCTAATGCCACACAGAAAATCAGTAAGTGTTTATGTCCTATATAGGAAACATACGTATACCCAAGTAGTTAACCCAACCATGAATTCATAAACGAAGCCAAAGGAATTAGATGTTACCTCACTGCATTACTTTATAATATTTGTCCCGTTACCTTCTGCTTCTTGAGACTCCAATACTATGTCACAAATGACAAAGTGATTTTCAGTACGTTCGAAATATGAGCTGTAACTGATGTTGCAGTGAAAAAAAAACGAAGGAACAAACAGAGAAACTATTACATTGAGTCCGGACTATATATATTACCGAGATTTTTTTGCGAACATCCAACTCCTTTATAATCCTAAAGGAGATTTTTGGAGCAGTGTATTGAGATCAAAGATTCACTACAAAAACATGAATAAGATTATAGTGATTATCTACAGATCAGAATAGAAATCTCTAGGAAATCCTAAGAAAAGTAGAATCTTGAAGATCAATGGAATTAGGCTAAAACAAAAACGTTATCACCAACGGTACTCACTATCAATGGAACGAAATCTTCACCATTCCATGTTTTCTTGTGCTGAAATCTGACCCAAACAACACCATCTTACTGCCAAACAATAATTAAAAGTGAGCGAAACTATAATTAAGAGCCAAACAAATCGAACAAATACCTTTTTTTTTGATACGGCTAAAATCCCCTCTAAGGCTGGTTTTAGGTTTTGTTTTAGGAGGAGATTACAGTGCATCGGCTATGTTTTGTTTCTCATGGGTATGGCAAGAGATGATTAGGGTTTTCGGGTTTTCTTTGGAACCTTAAAAATTATAATTTTTTGAGGCGTTTTTTTTTTTTTTTTTTTTGTTTCCGGGATGATAAATATTAAAAATTACTTTTTTTAGCAAAAAAAAAACGGCTTATTTTTCTCTTCTTTGAGGAAAAGTGAAACGGAACAATTCTATGTGAGGGTGAGGGTCACCGTTCAACGTGGAGCCTAATGACCTTAGGCTTTTAAAGGAGTTAGATGTATGTTGAATCGCTAATCTAATCGTTCGTGATTATCCTTATATTTACTTGGAAACTAAAAATTACAAATGTAAAAATGCCCACAAAAGTAGTATAAAATTAGATACGCATGTGTTATTAACAAAAACAAGGCGCATTATAGTGGTTAATGCCCCACCAAAGGTGCAGAGTTTGAATTGAATCTTCAGAAGAATCTTTCAGTTTATGGAAGATTCGATTCTTAACTACGATTCAGAGATTCTCCGATTGATGGAAGATTTTATTCTTAACTACGATTCTGAGTTTTTCCTGTGAGTTTGATTCGAATGGTACGAGTCGACTCGTGATTCATACGATTTTGAAAAACTATGGTTTGTAGAAATAATCATAGTTTTTAATTCTAAAAAACTGTAGAGACGAATTTTCTACAAATACTTTGTTTTTCATGTGGATATCTTATTGTCTAAGGTTCCATGAACACTCTTATATGGAAACTATCTTACAAGATTTGCACCAATGTTTTTAGATTCCAAGCGACAATGAGGTCGAAGCTGATATTTTGGTGATATGTTCTAGATTCCTACAAAAAATGAGCAAAATTCGAGATACCAAACCTCATCATCTACAGATTTTAATTTAGATCATTTTTCAACGGCTGATTTTCAAAGTGGTAGATGGTGAAACGTCTCGGATTGTGGTCACTTTTTTAATAGGTGTTGATGTGAGAAAACGATTTGCTGGTTTTTTAGGAAAGTGAAGAGACGACCGAGCGGGCGGGGACTCCTCGACCGAGCAAATTGCTTAAACCTTTGTCAAAAAGATGCACTGCATGGGAGTGCTTTGAGTTCGAAAGATCAATCTGTAGGACTCCGGCCTAAACCAAGACAGTGGCCGTTCCAGAGTCAATTTAGTCACAAAGAGGAATGAGGGTCGATCTGTGGGAGGAAAGCTTAGAAGTGTGTGTGAGATCAATGATGATCAAGGATTGTGGATGTGTTGAAGATTTCTACAAGTGAATTGTTGAGTTCGAGTAAGTTCTGAATGATTGATTGAATTTTGCTATGTTGAGAGTTCTTGTTCATATGAGAATTCTTGGTTAGACGATGATTCTTGGTTATCCAATCATGGATTCAGAGACTTATTTATATTACAAGAATAATAGACACATTGATCCCATAAGTGTGATGGTTGCTGGAGTGAAAGAGTAAGAAAGTGGGAAATCATGGTTAAACCAGTTCCATGTCGTGCGGAGACTTGGTTGATTGTCCATCCACTACTTTTCTAACTCCCTCAATTGCTTGCACGACTTACTCACATTTCTCATCGTGGGTTTAGACACGTGCCGTAGGCCGGCAGACCAAAACCCTAGTGAATATCCCCCATGTGACGTGATTGATCTCATGAATGTGGAGTCTGTAAGGCAAACATGTATTTAATTAGTCAGTTGTTGACTTGACTAGACGATGAGTCTTAGCCTTGATGAGTCGAGCATAATGAACGGATGTGGTATGCTCTGAGACTCATAAATTGAGCATAAGGTGTCTGTTGAGACAGAATAAAGGAAATACGTTGAGTCTTAATGAATTGTGATATATCATTTTACCAGTCGAGGTAATAATAATATTCTGATAACTTGGATTGTCCGATGAGATTGCTCGATCAAGGACTTATTTTGATATGTCGAGTATTCGACAGGAAATCAAAGATATTGTTGAATTATACAAATTACTCATTTCTGATCTAATATATCATGAATGATCGAGTGAGGAATCAGAAATATTGGATGGTCATCCGTTCGAACCATGTTGCTCAGTCGAGCAAAATATTGGTAGCATGGCCAAACATTAAATTAGAATATTGATTGCTGGATGAATAGAATTCTCGAATGTTGATAGTTGAATCAACATGAGGAATATTGCTCGGTCGAGCAATTGATAGTTGAATCAATGAGTTTTGAACCTAGTTGATCGTGTATTTCTCTAACTTAAGCAATTTAGTGTTGATAGATGAGAAAAATAAATATTGCTAGTTTGAGAAAATATTGCTCGTCGAGCAATATTGCTCGATTCATGAATTATTGGTAGTGGGACCAAATAATATATTAATTAAAATAATGGTAGCTTTACAGAATACTGTATAATTAACTACGACGTTGATTGTTGGATAAGCATAAGATTATCAGTGTTTAAACTTGCTCAGAATTATGATTTGCATAGCATTTGGTTTGAAACCCTAATTTTGATCGATTGTTGATCAATTGATGATTTATTGAAAATCAACCAGTGAGTGATATAGGGACCGGCTACATGGGATGATGGGTCGGCCATGTAGCGCCCAGGTGCTCGAATGAACATGCACCAAAGTTCTTTGTAGACCAGTTGGTGAAAGGATGATTAAATGCTCGTTTAATTATTATTAAAAATAGTGCTCGTGTGAGCATTAGGTGGTAAAACCTAATTACGAAAGAAGAAGGGACCGACCAAGGGGTATGAAACCATCCCTTGATAGTCGTGGGAACAATTGATGGTCAATCCTGCGAATTCCAAGTTTTTTGGAAAGAGTTTTAACCCAATATGAACTATGGAAGCTTAACATAGTAGAGTGTGGGACCGGCTCCTGCAAGCCAAAGGGCCGACCATGATCGGTCAAGGTGGCATGCCCCTGTCACCATATTATACCTGACTCAATCCTGAGAATTTTGGCATTTTCTGGTGCGCCTTCGAGTAAGAATTTGGATTTTCAGAAGAGTTTGATCCTGACTGAAACTCTCGATTTTGCTTGAATGAACAAGTAGAACTTTGCTCGTGAGACTAATATTTTGAAAATATTAAAATAATGATATTTTAATATTTGTCCTGAGAAGCCTGGATGATCGTGTGACCATTTGGCTCTTCGCTTTTGGTAGTTTGAGCAATATTTGAGAAATATGGAAAACCCAAGTTTTTTGCTCAAACGAGGAAATTTCATGAAACAAGGGAATAAATAATTAATAAAATAAGGAATTAAGAAGGCGTGGGACCGGCCTCGGCCAAGGCATGTCCGGCCGTCCAGTGGGCCCGGTCCCGTGGTCTTTCCTATTTTATATTATTATTTTTCATCGTGTGAGGAAATGTGGAGAAACTAGGAGTTTTGCTCAAACGAGAGAGTTTTCTCAAACAAGGGAATTTTCATGAGATTAAGAAAGCAACAAAATAAGATAAAAAATAAAAAAAAGGGAAGGACGTGGACCGGCCACGACGGCATGACCGACTGGCTGGTGGGCCCGGTCCCATGCGCCTCTCTTTTATTTTTTATTATTTTTCTTCCTTGTTTCACATATGTTTCCTCGTTCTTCCATATTTTTGAGTGCTCGTTCACACGTTTGGGTGCTCGTTTGTGCATTATTGTTAAGTACACTCGCATCATTTTCTCGGGGCTTACTCGATGGTAGCCTAAATGCCCGAAAATGAATATCTATTATTAACTCATGGAATCCAGCTGAGAATAAGCCATGAAACAGAGTAATGAGATAAAAATAGGTTATTTTCTATGGATTCAATTGATGAATGTTGTGTTAGAATTAATCTATGAGTTGCTCTATACTAGCATGCAATATATCTAGGAGCGTTGTGTTTATTCGAGAATCGAGGTATGAGATGATAGCGACACCATACTCGTTCCAAATATTAATTCTGTATAGTCATGGAAGAACATTGCGACATCCTGAAGACGTTAGCGCTCTATAATAGCATGCAATATGTCTAGGAGCCGTCCAATCATTGAGATTTTATACATGTTCACTCTATATAGTCAGGGAACATTGCGACATCTTAAGACGTTAAGGCTCTATACTAGCATGCAATATGTCTAGGAGCCGTCCAATCATTTTCGATTTCATATAGAAGTGTTGATGAAATATGCAAAGTGTCGAAAGATCATCTGAGAGGCTTTACGAATCACATACTCATGCCTGCTCTGAGAGGATGTACACTCAGTTATAGATTATGACATGAGCTTTCACGTCTGAATCCTAAAATATGAATTTAACATACGTGTCCGAAGCTGTGTCAGAAATATGCAAAATTATGATTTTACGATCTTAGCCTTTATCAAAAATCCACCATTGACATTAAGTCCCCTGCTTAGTGAGGGACAGTCAGGTTCCACAGTAAGCATTGGATGGTGATTTTCTTGATTGCAAACGAAATAAGTAGTTGAACTTAATCGCAAGAGATGTTACAATAATCCTCGGTTTGATCTAATGATGTCACGTATGAGCAATAGCTTGAGTAAGAACTTCTGAAAGTATGACAGAGCGTCGTCTGGTGACCGTGGAGAGATGAGGCACCGCTGATTTGGGTGGTCGAACGTTCAATTTTGGTCGGTTTAGCACTTACGGACCCGGTACCAAGAAAGGAATCCTTGTTTAATTAGGTTTTGGAAATAAAACTTGTTATAAAAGGGAAGAAACCTCTTTTTGTTTTTTGTTATTCTTGACCGACCGACCATCTCTCTTCTTCATCTTCTCTCACGTGAGAGATTTTTTTTTGTGTGTACGCCGGAGCTCACCGTCACCGACCACCACCGACAAAGGTAAGCCAATTTTTCTTTTTGTTTTCATTTGCTTGTGATTTATAAAAAAAATTATATACTTGTATATGTGAGCTTTCACAAAAATTTACTTTAAACATGAACGTTCGTCCCTACTATAAGAGAGAGGGATATTTTCGTCTAGACATGATCTAATTATGGTGAAGAAAATTTTGTCTATAATCTTTCATGAAAAACAAAATTTATTTTTAATACGTGAACTTTCTCAAAATAGGATAAACTCCTGTTTCAAAGGTGGACGCTCGTTCGAGCATTTTTATTTACGTGAGTTATTCACGTCAATTTTTTTTTTAAATACATGAGTTTACTCACGTTTTTTTGTTTTTTGTTTTTTGAGATTGAATTTTGTTTTTAAACAATTGTTGAAAATAGATAATTATTTGTGATAAATAATGTCATTACCTGAGTTTTCACAATTTGATATTGGATGCTCACACAGTAGAAATTCAGTGGATGTTCACACGGTGAAAAAATATGTTAATTGTTCACGGTTTTATAAAAATTAATGGATGTTCACACAGTAGAGAATTACGTGAGTCGTTCACGGTTTTATAAAATCAAGTTATGATTTTGAATAATGAATTTTGCTCGCCTTTGCAGGTTTGAAGAAGCGATCAAATTCTTGCATTATAATGACTACTATTAGTGAAATCGTAAACAGGTAAGAGTTGAATTGTCACCGCTTTTCGTAGACGTTGATGTGAGCATCATTATTACTCCATTATTGCATAATTCCATTGGTTTGCTGAAATTTGCGTCTTATATAAATGATATATTGAAGTAGAAATGTTGTATGGATGTCACAGCTACTCTGCAGAGATGTCTGATTCTGGCCATGATGATACTTCCGGGGATGATACATCTGTGGAAGAGATTTTCATTGATGAAGAAGAAGCACCTGGTATTAAAAACATTCCGAACACGGATGATGACTTCTTTGTGATCCTGTATAGACCTGAAAATCGTCTCCAGGTTCTTCATTTCGACCTCTCATAAATTCGAGAGAAATTACTCCGAGAAAGTTGGTGTCTCCTCAAGCAATAATTCGATTTTGTCTGCAAGGAGAACACTACGCTGCTTCACTTATAGAATTCAAGCTTTCCCGAAAACCTTTAGCAGAATTTTCTGGATGGGCAAGACACATGTTGGGTTATTATCACGTTCGAGCTATGTTGGGCCTTGCACAAGTGACGAAAGTTATTCAAGCAGCTGGAGACCTGTTTATTTACCATAATGTACGAGGTATGGTATCTTTGCTCACTCGCTGGTGTATTCCTACTCATACTTACATATGCAGATGGGGAGAATTTACCATCACTTTGGAGGATGTTATTATTTTGTTGCATCTTCCAGTTACGGGTAATTTTCCTGAAGGACTTTCAGCAGAGGAGACTGCAATGTCTGACATCTTGACAGCTAAGATGCATGACCATAATAAATTATCCAGCAAATTTTGTTATGCTCAATGTTTAAGGTATTGATGGCCTAGAGATAGGGTTCCTGACAGGCCTGTCGACGGTACATTAACCATTGCTGCTTTCTTGTGCTTGTGGCTGTCCATAGATGTGCTCGAAGATAGTGGACACTATTGTTGAAGCCATTTGTGATTCCTTTTGCCATTAAGATGGATCAAGGTGAGAAACTTCCCATCGGTAGCCTGCTTTTGGGTTCACGATTCTCCAATTTAGGCTCCTTAGTCGTAGATTCCAGCGTTTCCAATGGCTTTATGAAAATTGAATAGTATGATAATTTATTACTTCAGGCATTACTGTGGGAACGATTCAGAAATTATGCACCCATTCCTCGTAGTTTCTTGCAAGGGCCAAATGTTGATGCACGCCATGCCTTCTTTAAAAAATATAACGCTAGAATCATGCTTTGATCCACAAAGCAGCCTTGGTCGAAGACACACCTCACTGATTTGTTAGACAACGAGTTTGAATTTACTTTTCGCCCATGGGTGTCGGTTCCTCCTTTTGTCTCACAATTGATCACCTTTAATGCTGAATAAAACATCACTTTGGAATCCGGTACAGGTAGGAGTGATGGTGAGAGATCTTTTATACTGAGTTGTACTCCTGGTCATTTAGTATATGTAATACAAGGAAACTTTCTTGTGAAAGAATACAATATCGATAGAGCGGCTTGACAAATGGGTTCTGATCAGTGTGTTCCAAATGTTCGGAAGAGTAAGCCACCGGTCGAGCAACTTAAGATTTTTTTGGATTATATACATATGAATGGATGTTCGGAAGAGTAAGCCACCGGTCGAGCAACTTAAGATTTCTTTAGATTGTACACATACGAATGGACGTGAATATATGTTCCCTTGTTCTGACCGAGTCGCCTATGCAACTCTGGGTTATATAGACTTCTGGAATCAGCAACTTGAGCGTTTACATAGTTTCGTAATGGCTATTCAACCTCTGGTACAAGAACCTCCTACTACTGAGATGATTTCTGCTCGACTGAGGTTGAAGTATACCTATGGTGGTGGTAAACAAAAAATACTTCCAAGATGTTCACAAGTAGGTATTCTTCTTATGGTTTTTATAAAGATATGATAATCGCCTCTTAATCATTTTAATAACTTTTACCACAGGATGGTCAAGTTGTAAGACCTCGGATCGATGTGTGTTGGGAATTTCACCTCAACTCTTCTGATCTTTAGGGTAAACAAAGAATAACCAATACACCAAGAGATCGATAGACACTTAATCAATTACACAAGACACATATTTACGTGGAAAACCCCAAATCGGGTAAAACCACGGACAAGAACACAATCTATTCAATTAACCACAAGCATGATTACAAACAAGACTCTCACCTTCTCTCACAACTCTCACCTTCTTCGCAGAACAAGAAATTCACAAAGAGACCGAAAACTAACTTTAGTTATCCCACTCTTAAGAACACTTCACAACTGTGTATTAAACACTCCTAAGGTCCTCTATTTATAGTAGACACCTATTGTTCTTCAAGTAACCTGCTTTCTAATCTGAATTAGGAAACCATCCTCAACTAGGAATGTCTAACCTAATTAGGTAATACATCCTCAATAAAGAATCCATATTAAAACAGGAAACTACCATAAATAAGACTTCTAGAATTTGCTAAATCTAGACAACTTCTAACAATGTGGACTTCATGGAAGTGGAATAAAGTCCCCATGGCGGAGAAATCAGAAGTAAGGATTACAGATGTTACCGAATACTGTAAGTCCCCAGCGGTCTCTTTGGTGAGTCGTCAACGCTTCTTCTACCATGACTTTTTCCTTGTCCGTGTAAGTAGGATCACAAAACAAATGTTTGTTAATTCTTTTCAGTATTTTTCTCCATTGAGCATTGATGGTATTCAACTCGCTCCTGGGCAAGTAATCCATGAATCCAGTACCATTGACGGAGAAGAAATCAATGTAAGTATTTCTTTGCAAAACCAATTATGATATTTCTTGAATGAAGTAATAATGATTGTTGTAGATATATCCAGGAGGAGATTATCATGGTTAAGGAAGGTGTTGATGATGCTCTTTCGTTTTCGGAATATGGTGAGAAAGAGAATTCTCAAGAGTCGGTATCGAATGAAGGTAATAATGCTCTTAATGGTGACACCGACAGTATTGATCCTTCGAACGGTTTAGAGACCACTCAAGTAAGTTTCCATCTTGTATTTTCTTCATAGAAGTATAAAATTGTTGATTTATGAATGAATGAATGAATGAATGAATGAATGATAATCTAGGTGAATGAATGAAAAGTATTGCCGAAATACGTCACCAGAAAATTCAGAATTCAGGATTTTAACAAAAACGTTATAGAATCTTTGTCCGACATCAGATTTTTGGGATCTACCCCAGTTTTCTTATGCCCAGGAAATTTCTTAGGTTTAACATAGAAGATTTTTGAGTTTTGAGCATGTTTAGGGGTCGAATCGATGAAACAGTAAACTTCCAGGAAGTTTTCAGAAAATTTTCAGCTGTCATATTGCTAGATGTTTCAGTCGCATCTTTTTGCTTATTTATCCAAATATTGTGAATTTTGGATACGTTCTAGACAACATCCATACAAATAGAATGATATAAGACTCAACTTTAGATTCCTTACCAATTGCTCCCACCTTGTCATTTCATACAGAGCAGTGTAAAATCACCCCAGACGAGCTTGCCGTAAAACATCTTTTTGTGACTTTACACTCTTTGCTTATGTCTTGAATGCATAAGTGAAGAATCTTGATGATGTTAGATCACTTATATTCTAAATTTTATGATTGGCTTTTGAATTCCATGCTTGGAGCGCTCTAATTCATGTAATCATCGTATTAGGTGCTAAACGACGAAGTTGAGGATAACCGAGCTAATAACGATAGAACGAGCAATATTGTGAATCATGTTGGTGATATAACCATCTATGCACTTCAGTATCATGAGGATGCCGCCACTGAAATTTTCGGAAACTGAAACCCAAGTTGTTGTTGCTTTAGATGTGGAGAAAACCGGCCCAACGGTCGAGACTCGCATGATCGTTCACGAATACCCGAATGCAAGGGTTGATTTTGATCCTCCATTCAGCAAGCCACTCCTGTATCATGAACTAGTTGGTGGATTTAGAGTTCCCACCAGATATGCTATCATGTATCAGAAAATATGGGAAATCTACGGCCACATCGTTGTTACTAAAGATCCTGACCGCGTTTACTTCTTGATAATGCAAGTAGGGATTATCTTGCGCATTATAGATAATATCCGAACCAGGGCTAGAAGCAATGTTACCAAAGATGTACTCTTTGATTGGGAGTACAACTTGGATAATTCAGAGAGACTTGGTTACAACTTGAAATGGCTACGTCAGAGAATTAACACCATCAAGGACACAAGCGAGAAGAATGTACCTTTTCCTAGTTGTTGATGGTGGTTTTTAGCTTAGGGTTAAAATCGTAAAACCTTGCATCTGATGTGATGTCACTCTGCAAGGAAATAGTGCCGTGAGTGCTAACCTCTCCACCGACATATTTATTGAACCGCTCAATATACTTACATGAAATTTATCCAGACTGGCGAATGTAGCAACCATCCCAAATGTTCTGTAAATTTCGGCGCCCCGCCTATATTCACTTAATATAAGTTCCTTTGAATGCCTTCTATGCTATGTTCTCCGGCTGAACTCTTAATGTTTGAAAAGGCGAGGGTACCCAAATATACCTCAAGCTAAACTTTTCCTACCTATAAGTCCTTTCTCCGAAAATGATTGTCTATGGACTGAGTCGAGACAATACAACTAATCGGTTCACACTTTGTGTGATCGTCTATGGATACGAGATCGAGACAATACAACAACGAAGTATGTTTACTTGATACAAAGGTTCGAACTTAACCAAACACAATAGGATTGCTTATCAAGTAAATAGGAATTAACGTTTGTGTGATTTACTTTAATTATAATAAAACAATTATAATGCGGAAAATAAAAGTAAATGACACAACAAGATTTTGTTAACAAGGAAACCGCAAATGCAGAAAAACCCCGGGACCTTGTCCAGAATTTAATACTCTCAGGATTAAGCCCCTACACAAAATTACACCTAACTTCGTATAGTTGAGACCAAGTAACTAACCCTATAGTTCACTTAGTTCCGTCTGTATTCACACGCCTCCGACTTGTGAATAAGTCATGTACTTGGAACAATTTCTTTGGTTCGTATTCCAAACAGTAAAGGAACAACAAATCTGTTTGGTATCAACTCTATTCAACCAAGTGATATGAGTCGGACAAAGACTCTTCCGTTTATCTTAACATAAACTCCTTCGTCGGGTCCTTAGATCTATCTTATGTTCAATCACCCTAAGGTAATCGTATGAGATTAAGCCAATCAATACCTTGAATCACAAGGAAACGTATTGATGCCGATCTACTCAATTAATCAATCCAATCTACCACAAGGATAAACCGATTATTAATTGGATCCTCTTTTACCGAAACAAGTATTGTGCACACCAAAGATTATAAACCCAAGTCAGATCTTCAATATATTCTTTGTCTTCAAATCTTCTTAAATCTTCAATAAAAACCTGCACACAATCACTTGAATATCTTGTGATCAATCACGCACAGAACGGAGTATGTTAACAATGGATTATCACAAGATCGTCTTTAGAACTAACAATAGTCTAAAGATCCCTGTCGAAACTCTGAACTAGTTTGAGTGAATCTTATATCAGAAGAGAAGATTCTCAAGAATAAACAAACTAGGTGCAATTAGATTTCAACCACCGTTAGTCAATCAAATCAATCGAAAACAAAGATAAACCGCAATTATCTAGTTTCCCACCAATGGGTCGCGCTAGAGCTTCTCAATCCCAAAGAAGACTTTAAACTGAGCGGCCGTAAGAGATTTCACCTAATTAGATTACTCTCCTCTCCGATAGGCGGCTACACCAGTAACAACAACAAAAGAGTAAATATGTTGTTACGAAGGATTAGTTTGCTAGAGAGGCAAACTTCGTGTATTTATAGACAAGGAAGTTTGGACACCAAGGAACTTCCAAAACCGAAAATATTCTCAAGATATTCATTGAAGCACAAATTCGGTTTCCATAATTCCTGGAAATGCTCTGTCCAAAAATAACGATCGAAATCTCTCGAAAAATCTAATTAGTAAATGCACATTACTAATTCTGTAATTTCCCTACAAAATGAAATTAATAACCTTAATTAAAAGATTCTTAACTTACTTATGTTTCTATCCTGGGATTCTCTTCCCTTAGTCGTTAAGGAATATCTTTGAACAATTATAGAAATAAACATCCACAGCACGTGTTCAAAGTTTGTCGACATCTTTACTTTGTAAGTTCTCTCTCACACAAACAACCTTGAAACCTATTTGCCACACTTCCAAACAAGTTTAGAATTGGTTCATCTGACTTTCAAGAACTATGTGATTGATCAAACCAACATTCAATCACAATCATGGGTTTACGGTTCTACCAAAACAAGTTTCGGTTCTACCTCCATGTGAGTACTATGCATAGTCACACTAGCTTCCCAAAAGTTCGGTTGACTAGGTACTAGGATCGGTTCCCCACATATATATGGTATCTAACTTATATGTGTTGCACATATCCATAGGATCGGTTCCCCTTTCTGCTATCACTAGTGGAAAATGAGTTTTTTAAGTCTGCTTAAGATTTATAAATAGTACTTCCCCAGGCTTTCTTTATCAGCCAGGCTTCCGAAGGTAGTCTTTTTTCACGAAAAAGTAAATCAAGCCCCCGTAGCAGTCCTAATACATGGGGGAAGTTTAGGAAAAATAAATACTTACACGTGGACCAATATTAAAACTGTCCGAGGAACTTTTTCTTGTAGTCCCACTTCAGTTAAGACTGTGTTAGAAAATTGTTTCTATAGAAACAAATCTTATCTACATTGTTTCTATCGTTCTGCCCCTTATATCACTTCTTTCACAACCTCACTTCTCTTTCTGTTTCCTAATGGAACCTCCCTCTCACAGATCGAACATCAATATCACAAATCGAAGATTATTCATAACCCCATCTCAAAATCAAAAGCAAATACTTTTTTTATAACCCGATATCTAGTTTGATTAATGAGAAGAAGAAGATGTCAAATTAGAGATTGAACTTATTTTTAACCTTGATTTAGTTTTTACTTGAGATTATTATTATCTGATTAGATTAGATTAGATTAGATTAGATTAGATTAGTATTGATGTATTGCTTAATTCGATCTGAAGATATAGATCCATCATCGACGACATCATTGGTGCTAATTCTGGTGGTGATGAAGACCCAAGAAGAAGATTCAATCAGGTATAAACCTAGCTGTTGTTACAAATTTTTTTTTCATTTTTGCTTGATTTTCTGATGCTTGATTCTGCAAATTTTTGTATTTGTGTACTGTATTTGAAGGAGTTTTAAAGCATGGGTTTTCTCAGCTTTGGTGGTTTCTACTCACAAACCTGAATCTGCTGATTCTTGGTATGTCTCCAAATCCTAAAATAAAATCAGATTTTTAGTAAATTTTTGAAACTGAACACTAACTATGTTTTTGCTGTTATTTAATGTTTGGTAGCCATTAAACAAGCATTTTATTTGAACACACTGAAAGAAGCAGAGTTCACAAACCTGAATTTGCTGATTCATTGAGGCATAGAAAACCCTATATCATCTAATCATCAACATTAAAATCTTAGAGGTTTTATCTATTTATTTGTATACCTTTGTGCGGAGGTTTGTTTTATTTCTCTGCAATTTGTTTTGGATCTATTATTTGATGTTGATTTGATTTATGAAATTTTTATTGTGTTTCTGTTTTAGGTGTTTTAGGTTTGGAATCGACAATAAATGCAACTAAGAAGTCTGGGGTTTTGAGTTCTAGAATTTGTTTCTTGAGTTGCTGGATTTTTCTAGTTTTTTCGATTGTTTGTTTGATAAAATTTGTCTGGTGTTAGTTGTGAAATGGGGTTTGATAAGAACTATGATGGATTTTGTTTTTGGTGTTTGATGTAATTTGCAGGGATTTCTCTCGATGGTAAGAAGAGTAATTTATGTAAGTACTAAATTTTCACATTGATGATTTTTGTGTTATTTGTTTGATGTTCACTAGAAATATCTGGATTACTCTGAATTGGTTAATATGCTATCATAGGTACTTAAGTGGGCTATTATCATACGTTTTTCATTTCATATCTCTGACTTTCACTCCTACCACTAGTTCAAAAGCCTTTATCATCTAAAGGAATGGAGATAAACAACTTTGTCCTGACTCTGTACTAACATGAGGTTAGGAAATGATTTGTTGAATAGAGGTTAAAATATTAATATGTAAGATAATTTTAATTAATATTTTTATATGGTTAACGAAATTTTGTATGATTTATTTCGAATCGGTTCTCAGCCACTTTGTTCCCCTTAAAACATGATCTTTACGTATCTGTGGCAACCAGTTAGGATCGAGATTAGTTTTACAATGAACCAGCCAGTTTGAGTTTCTTTTTCTAGTCACTTTAGTTTCATTCATCCATAAAATTTAGTAGAAACTTGGTAATAAGTGGTGAAGAAATTGTATTCTCTGTATGACGCCACATTATTATAGAATTAGCATGATTCTATGCTCTTGCTTCCACCCCTACGTTACATCATTCTAATAATCAAGCTAATAAGCAATAATATCATCTTATCTCATTTCCCCACATGTATGTGATGTTGATTACTTCCTCTGCTATGTGGTGTACATGATTTGTCTAAAATATGGTATATGCTTTTTGTTAGGTGGTTGCTGAGTTGCGGGTACTGTTCCTGTACTCTGGGTTGTGGGGACTGTTAGTGGCAATGATGGTGAGCACTTTAAAGTTACTCTCGTATGCATTGTTGTTTAAGTCATGCAGATGATCTTGCGGGAGTATGTACTTTAATATATACTGATGCATATAGCAATATTTAGATTCTATGGCTGGCAATCAAAAGGAGTAGAGTGCTCATTTTGAGAATTGTGTGATTAATTTGCATTTGATGGTTCTTAATTTTCAAGTATATTCATTTTCTTTTTGGTGTAACTGCTGTGAGATACACTTTGCTCCATTCAGCGATGTGTATTTGGATATTCAAGTAGCAAACAAGGTAACTGGTTTCTCTATTCTACATTCTTCTTCAAGTTTCATGTGTTATATTTTGCTCGTAATTGGTGCAACACAGTTTCAAGATCCATTGATTTCAACATCTATAGTTGAATCAAACTTATGTGTCTAATTCTATTAGTTGATAGTTGTTGGTTATTGCTTATAGTTTCTGCCTATATCTTCTTAAAGTTTTTTGTCTGAACAACTTGTTTTGTGTCGACTGCATGTGTCCAGTAAACTTTTTGTCGTCGGGCTTATACATACCCATATGATGACTGAATCACTTAAAACTTTTTGTTTTCTTTTCAAGGCTTGTAATTATGACTTGTGATGTCTTTGCGTAGCTTGATCTGATATTTATTTATATTTTCTCTTTGGTGTTGTCGCGGATCAGTGAGGAAGACTGTTAACCTGGATAGGGCAGGTGCACATGTTTTGATAAAAAAGGCAAGGATTGAGTGTCAAAGCCGTAGACTCACAATTGAGGATCCTGTAACTATTTGTGCATTGCTCGAGGTATGTTTTATCCTTTTTTTTTATTGTTGTGTTGGCATAAGTTTTGATTGAGTTTTTGGTGTGCATAAAATTCAGTGAGCATGTTCTTCACAAGAACAAACTTTCTGTATGAATTGAATGACAAGAACTTACTCGATGTCCTGAATGCTTTGAACATCAGGTTACTTGATGTTTGTAGCATATGTATGAATTTACGTGTGTATTTTAGTTGCTGAGCACATGTTCTATTATATTAGCAGGCCGGTCTGCCTTAATTTTCTTATCTTTGCTTACAGCCTAGATATTGCCAACTATATTGGCTGTGAATGTACAAGTATTAGTATCTGAAATTACTTGCACAATACTCGAGTTTCATTTATGCAAGGAAGATTAACCATAAGTCAGCTGTTAGAGAATTGCTTGTTTGTGAGAATCGTTCCTACTATGCTGCCAGAAACTTTTTTGTTCTACTTCTGATGCACAAACTTATTTTGATGCGGGTATACTATTCCGATCAGTTGGGCAGCTCAGTTCATCTTTTTGCTGGTTTTAGTTTATTTCATCATTTGTATGTTGGTCTATAGTTTGGTCTCCACCTATTGTAAGAAAATACATCTTTAAGAACTTGAAATGGTGTTAATTCAGTAGTTATGTAGAGTTTTCTGGGATTTTGAACTTAGTTTCAGCTGAATTCACATGTGAATTCAGTTAATATTGTATATCGTACAATAAATTTCAAATTGTGAACGGAATGGTGAATGTTTTGATCAGTTTATGTAATAAATTTCTAGTTTCAGTTTAATGAATTCGTAATCTTAGGTTCAGTCAGTCAGAAAAAAGTCATACGATTCAGATGAATCAGATTTTCGAAATAGGTTCAGTCATAAATACCAGTTAGACTGGGTCTCAGACGAATCAGCTTTTCTGTAATTATTCAGCCCAGATTAGATCAGCCTTTACTGGTTCAAATATAAATTAATGAAAGGACTGTGTTGGCCAGCGATAATTATTAGACTGGTGAAGGAAGTCTTAATTTGAAAACTTAAAAGAATCTCAGAAGCAGTCCTTTTGAGAATTAAGACTCCAGGATTGGGGCTCCCAGAAACAGTCTTATTTAGAGGTTTTAAAGTTTTTTTTGGCAGACTTTTTTTTGCATTTTCCACTAGTGTATAAACCTTGCTGCACCCTATACAAGGATCAATTCCCTTTGATGTACTGCACCCCTTACTAGGATCGGTTCCCTTTCCATTACTAGGATCGGTTCCCTTTCCCTTACAAGGATCGATTCCCTTTCCCTTACAAGGTCAGGCATACAATATCCGATCATACCACAGGTGATTACTTAAGATCGGTTTTACTAATAAAAGTTATACCAATACATAAGTCAGGCCTTTGTGAACAGTTCTACCAAGAACACAACAAGTTGTGAGCGGTTATACTCTATCACACATATTGGTTGTTCATAAGATAAGCAATGACTAACAAAACCAATAACACCCGGCAATTTCCTTTTCGGTCCACAAACAAGTTTATGAACTTAATTCCTTAGAACAGATGTAAACATTGTTCCCTAGGATGAAATCCTCACCTCATACCCATACATAATCACAATAGCATTCAAATGATTATGGCGATGTCTTATCTACAAAGTTTAATGGTTAAGCAATAAACCTCGTATTGTATTCCTTAATACTATGTTTATCTAGAGTTCAAATATGCTTCATGACTATGTTTTCAATATGCACGACTTGAAAGATATGTTAGGGAATGAAACAGTTCAAGTCAAATATCACTAACCTCAAGTGGAAGGATGATTGTTGTCGTTGTAGCTCCTTGCTTCTTCACATCTTCGCAATACTTGTAATGTCTTATATCCTAATACTTTCAAGCTAACATATACGAAGTTTAACTCTAGTACATAATCAAGCGACTCTTAACATGAGTTTTGATTCACTAAAATATGACAACCAAACTTGACATACCAACGCTTGGTGGGTTCAACCGAGCCATTCTCTAACAATGTTGATATGGCATGACGATTTGTGTTCACTCGCAGCAGAGTAGCACGAATCTCCAAATATCAAGGATAAGGTCTTTGCATAAGGTATTCAGTCAGAAAAGCATGCTCTCTGGCAATGAACTTGAAAGAACTCCGTGTAAACACATAGAATTCAATCAATTGTCCTGACTAACTTGCATACGTTAGGGTTTCGCCCCTCGCGCAGTATACCAGACCTTTCCTGTCAAAATTAAGCCTAGGAAAACTAGGTAATTAATCCGCCATGGATTAGCAGGTGCAAAACCTCACCCAGAATCAGAAAAACAGGGAGCCGCAGCAGCAAAGGGAGGCGTGGCCATGCCTTAGGCCAGCTGGCGCCACTTGCCACGCCCCATCCTAAACCGTCCCTATTTTCCCCGACCAATCAGGTCGCTTTAAATTCGCCACACGCACATAAGTTGTGTCTGGGCCCATACTTGCCAGCTCCACTTTCCATCGACCAATCAGGTCTTTCTAAAGCCGCCACACTCTCGCCAGAAGAGTAGCCACGCCCATGCTTGGCCGGCTCCCTACTTTCATTGGCCAATTAGGTTGCTCCAAACCTACCGCAGCCTTAAAAGAGGCAGAAATTGTGTCAAAAGGTTGCCATACCAAGTTGGCTTCCCAAAACGCGCCAACATGCCAAACGCGCAGGCCAAACGCACATGCCAGGCACACATGCTACACGCGCATGCCAAACACGCCAAACATGGCCACTCACCACATGCGATATGCCATATATGCTAATTAGGGTTTCGACAAGCCAAACCCTTATTTAGGCAAGATCTCCACACCAACATGCCAAAATTTCAGTGGCCATGGCTACGCGCGCAACCGTGCCAAAGGCATGCATGAGCCATGCCAGCCATGCCGCTAGCGTGAGTTAAAGACGCCACTGCCAACTAAAGGTAGCCATGATCGACGGCTACCTTTCCTCCTGAGATGCAATCTCAGCCATCCAAGTTCGCCACCAAACTAACAGGCTTGTGGCAAATTTTAAGCGACCATGCCGCCAAACCCTAAACTTTGGCCACAACATCAAATCCCAGTTTGTCCATGGCGCCTAATTTCGGCCACAGTGCCAAACCCTAATTTCGGCCGCAGTGCCAAACCCTAACTTCGGCCACAGTGCCAAATCCTAAATTGGTCACGACACCCAATCCCAACTTTGGCCATGCCACCATGCCACAGGCACGGCTATGCCACTTACGCAACCGTGCTAATGGCGTGCACGAGCCATGCCAGCCATGCTGCAACGCCGCCGGCGCGCGTTAAAGGCGTCATTGCCTAGCATCACATATGCTATTTACCTACGTAAAGCCTCTCAATTTTAACTTGCCACATGTAGAAAAGTGCTACATGTTTTACACGAAAACACTCAAGACATCAAAACATGTCACAAACTGGGGGATGCTCATCAGGGTATCGGTCTGGCGGTTTACAGCATGCGGTGTGCAATACGCCCGTTACTGGAAGGTGTCATAAAGCGGGGCGGTTAGTAATGGCAAGAAGTAATGGTGTAAACGTATCCTTCATTATGGAAACATAAATTCCATGCGTTACCCGTTACTCCCTTCTTCCACCACTCAATCGTTTCCACTTCCTACGAGACCAGGGTACGTTTTGTTGCGACTTGTATAAATAGGTCTCACCTATTTTCCACCAAACAACAAGTTTTGGACATGAGAAGAATACAACATCCAGAAATCATCTGATAGCTTTTCATTCAGCTAGCCAGTTCAACTTTCTGATACAAGTCACGAAACACCCACACTTCCAGAATCAACTATTCTGGTCTCAACACTTTCCTCGCTTCCATCCCTAAGACCAACCCTTCTCCTTCACTTTGTGACCGACGCAAGCCTGGAATGGCCATTTCTTGGTTTAGGCGTACAGATTGATCTCTCGAATCAAAGTACTCCCGTGCAGTACATTGTTTAGGGTTTAAACTCTTTTCTCATCCACACACACGAAATTACCAAAAACGGCAGAAGCCGTTTTCACCCATAAACACTAGTGATGCTGTGATGAATAAGGAAGCCCAAATTTCCAAGTTAACTGAAGAGATGGAGTTAGAGAAAATAGCTTTCCGAGATTTTAAAGTTGCATAGGAGCAAAAATCTTACTTTGCTGTTTCCTTTAATTTTCTTCCATAATCTGTTAGAGCAAAGCTCGGTTGAACCCACCAAGTGTTGGTATGTCAAGTTTGGTTGTCATATATTAGTGAATCAAAACTCATGTTAAGAGTCGCTTGATTATGTACTAGAGTCAACTTCGTATAGGTTAGCTTGAAAGTATTAGGATATGAGACATTACAAGTATTGCGAAGTCTTGAAGATGTGAAGAAGCAAGGAGCTACAACGACAACAATCATCCTTCAACATGAGGTTAGTGATATTTAACTTGAACTGTTTCATTCCCTAACATATCTTTCAAGTCTTGCATATTGAAAACAAAACTGCGAAGCATATTTGAACTTTAGATAGACATAGTATTAAGGAATACAATACGAGGTTTATTGCTTAACCATTAAACTTTGTAGATAAGACATCGCCATAATCATTTGAATGCTATTGTGATTATGTATGGGTATGAGGTGAGGATTTCATCCTAGGGAATAATATTTTACATGTGTTATAAGGAAGTAAGTTCATAGACTTGTTTGTGAACCGAAAAGGAAATTTCCAGGTGTTATTGGTTTTGTTATTCATTGCATATCTTATGAACAACCAATATTTGTGATTGAGTATAACCGCCCACAACTTGTTTGTGTTCTTGGTAGAACTATTCACAAAGGCCTAACTTATGTATTGGTATAACTTTTATTAGTGAAACCTATCTTAAGTAATCACCTGAGATGGTATGATCGGTTTTGTGATTTTATGTCTGACCAAATAAGGGGAAGGGGAACCGATCCTAGTAAGAGGTTCAGTACATCACAAAGGAGAACCGATCCTTGTATGGGGTGCAGCAAGGTTTATAGCAGAAAGGGGAACCGATCCTATGGGCATGTGCAACACATATAAGTTAGATACCATATATATGTGGGGAACCGATCCTAGTACCTAGTCAACCGAATTTTGGGAAGCTAGTGTGACTATGCACAGTACAAACACGAAAGGTAGAACCAAAACTTGTTTTGGTAGAACCGTTAAACCCATGATTATGATTGAATGTTTGTTTGATCAATCACATAGTTCTTGAAAGTCAGATGAACCAATTTTAAACTTGTTTGGAAGTGTGGCAAATCGGTTTCAAGGTTGTAAATGTGAAACAGAACTTACAAAGTAAGGATGTCGACATACTTTGAACATGTGCTATTAAGGAATACAATACGAGGTTTATTGCTTAACCATTAAACTTTGTAGATAAGACATCGCCATAATCATTTGAATGCTATTGTGATTATGTATGGGTATGAGGTGAGGATTTCATCCTAGGGAACAATATTTTACATGTGTTCTAAGGAAGTAAGTTCATAGACTTGTTTGTGAACCGAAAAGGAAATTTCCAGGTGTTATTGGTTTTGTTATTCATTGCATATATTATGAACAACCAATATTTGTGATTGAGTATAACCGCTCACAACTTGTTTGTGTTCTTGGTAGAACTATTCACAAAGGCCTGACTTATGTATTGGTATAACTTTTATTAGTGAAACCTATCTTAAGTAATCACCTGAGATGGTATGATCGGGTTTGTGATTTTATGTCTGACCAAATAAGGGAAAGGGGAACCGATCCTAGTAAGAGGTTCAGTACATCACAAAGGAAAACCGATCCTTGTATGGGGTGCAGCAAGGTTTATAGCAGAAAGGGGAACCGATCCTATGGGCATATGCAACACATATAAGTTAGATACCATATATATGTAGGGAACCGATCCTAGTACCTAGTCAACCGAATTTTGGGAAGCTAGTGTGACTATGCACAGTACAAACATGGAAGGTAGAACCGAAACTTGTTTTGGTAGAACCGTTAAACCCATTGTAGTAGCAGGATTTCCCACACTACACCCCTTACTCAATTTTGCTTAATTAATCCATTGAAAGATGTAAGATCAAGAGTATTTATTGATTGAATTCATGAAGTGTTTACACAGGAAAATAGAGTTACACTTAGAAGTTAAAACACTCTTAAACTTTCTCTCTCCTAATGACTTGCTCAACAATTTCCCTGAAAAGATCTCCCCTTGTACAGACTCATTTAGCCCTTTATATAGGGTAATACATAGTGGATGACAGCTAAGCTACCCTTTATTTTCGGGAATGTCTCGCGAAGTGTCGCAGGTGCACAAACATTCACTCTCGCGACACTTCTTAACTCTCGCCAGGTTTTGTGTCTTCCAATTGTTTTGGGTGTCGTTATTCATCGCGTCGTTTATTGTAGCTCCCTGCGACTCCCTCGCGACACCGTCGTTTATTAATCTCGCGAGCCTTGTACGTTGCGATATTATGATCCTACATCTTGCCTCTTTTTCCTTGAATATTGCTTAACAAGCGATCTTTAAGGAAAAATCTATTGTGGTAGCGATCTTTGATTTTTGTTGATGAAGGAACGAGCAAAAGAATACTTTCCTTGAAAAGTACGTACTTGCCTCTATTCTTTTGCAAAGTTCCAAAGCTTCTTTGAGATATATAAGAAGTATCGTCTCCTATCTCTCCTCATATTTCTCCTGCGAGGGGAAGAGTATCTTAAGATTTTTACAATATTGTTGCGCATGATTGCTTATCTTTAGATTCTTCAGTTTTGTACTTTTACACGGATTTTGATTATTAATGTCTTCTCTTGACACGTCTCTTTCAACCACTTTTTCTTGACCGTTCATGTCTCTTCGCATTAAATGACCTCGTTTTTCTCGAGGATCTTTTTCCCTATATATAGTTTTCTTTTCCCTTCCTTTTCATTCTTTAGTTTCTCTCTGCAACTTTTCTTTGACTCTCTCCTTCCGCAATTTGCGCTCCTGCTTCTGTAAATCCTTTCTTCATCCCTTCTAACGTTGATCCTAATCTTTAACCTCCCATCCATTCCCATACTGATAATGGCCTCCATTAGTCGTGCATACAAAGCTTCTTTTGATGAAGTTCAACAGAAGTTGCTCGAGAAGGGTTTCACTATATCAACCATTCAAGAATCTTCATCTATTCTTTCTGCAAAGTTATTTTCTGATCATCAATGTGATGATCAAAAGATTATAGTCTCGCTAGGTCAGCTTCTCGCGGGACTTCCCATTCCCTTGTACAATCCTGAGATGCCTTTATTTTATGAAATCTTGGCCCATGAAAAATTCTCTCGGGTACATTTATCAATTGAGTGGCGATTGCATTCGCCTAATGCTTGAGTTCGCGAATCGTGGTCCGGCAAAGGATCTTTATACCCTACTCTTGTTAGACACCCCGATTTCACGAGACTTGGAAATAGCACTGAGAAGTACACTTGTAGAGAGCTTTTTTGAAAACTATTCGGTGATACGAGATGATTAATGCGAAATCTCATTTGGGGCATTCGCTGAAAAGAAGGATAATGTCCCCGAGGATAAATTGCTCATGCGGGATATTGATTGGCACCCGGCAATAATACTACTCCTCGCCACTCCAAAGATGAGAAGTGGTGGGTTGTACCCTTGATTTTAAATGGCCCTTACATCGCGGGTCCACATGTTCTTCCCTGCGAATCTCGCAGATATCATCCTTGGGAATTCAAATGGCACGATAAGGCAAATGAGGTATGTTTCCCATTTTAAATCTTGCCTTTGCAACTTTCTTTTTATATATGTTGAGTTTGTAAAATTTCTCAGATCGCCAAATTGAGAAGAAAGTACAAGGATAATCCGTTGGAGAGTACTCTGACCATACTTCGATCACTTACGAGTGAAGTAAGAAACATTTCCTTTGTTATTTGAAACAATATTGTTGCCTCTGTTTCTTATCTTTAACCGTATGTGAAGGTTGAAGTTGAAGAAGCCGTAGCCGCGAAGATTAAAAGTAAAGGTAAAATTGTCGTTCGCAAGGGTAAATCTTCTGCTCCATTAACTAAGAAGCGAAAGGTCCAATCTTCTTCTCGCCTTAGCTCAAACTCTGGATCTTCTGATGAGGATAATCATGACTCGAATCCTTCTCTCGCCAAGAAGATTCCGTCGACCAGTTCTTCTATGGATCAGTTATCTAGCATCTTCTCAGACTGTTTCCAAGGAATGGGAGATGCTCCCCTAACTTCTCTTTGCGGGGCTCTCGCAAACGTGTGTAATGCTACTTTATTAGAGGGCAATAATTCTTTCAATGGAGCCTCTAGAATTGTGTCTCCTGACTTCTTGAATGCACTTGGATCTCTGGTACGTATGCAAATCGTATTTCCCTTTTAAATTTTTAAATATATGTGTATTAATGATTTTTCTATCTTCTTTTATAGGTTGGAAGAACTTCTTTTGTAGTTGCCTCAGATCTCGAGAGAAGACGCAACAATCTTGAAAAGAAGAATTTGCAATTGAGCAAGAAGATTCAAGAATTAGAGATCGAAGCTGCGTCATCTCGCGATAAAGACGAGAGAATTCAAAAGTTAAATACCGAACTTGACTCCCAAAGGGATAGGGTGTCCACTCTTGTAACGCTAATCAATGACTTTATGGTATAAGATTTTACTTCCTTTTATCATTTCTATTTTATCGGTTGCATATTCTGCCTAACTTATTACCTTCGCAGATGTATATAATCTCTCCGATGAGGCTATTCTTCTCCATACATTTCCGAACCTATGGATAATGATCTTCTTCTCTCTCACCTCAATCAATCTCTAAGTAGTTCCTCCAATAAAACTAACCTCCTTTCATTAAAGGATCTTCAATCCAAATATCATCTCTTGGAGATCGAACACAGATCTAGTTTAAATTTAACTAATCGCTTTAAACGAATGTACCTTAATTCCGAGAAGAAAATCAAGACTTTAAGGAAGAAAATTAGTAATCTCATAGATGAGAATGATCGCATTACTAACGAGGTGCACAGGCATTAGCCGAATTCCACAAATCTCTTCTTGATGTGCAAATTGAACGAGATGAACTCCTTCATCGAATACCATGTTTAAGCGGCGAGAAGAGCAAGTTCGTTCTCTTCTCGTTATTAATAGTGATGATGAATTCGCTGGGCTGCGAAAGTTTTAGATAATGCCGGGAATAACCTAGGTGTTGATGTTAGTCTTCACGCCGAGCATACTTCCTTGATTAAAGATATGATATCCGATAGAGAAGGTTACTTATTATACCTTCGCTTCTTACTACGTAGTATTGCTTGTAAATTATTAACTTGTTGTTACTTATTTGCAGAATCTGAGAAGAGGCTTCAGGTTAGAATTAGAGAGCTTGAATCTGAAAAAGAACAACTCGCCGGGAATTTTCCAGCGAGAATTGAAGAACTCGAAACCGAAAAAGAACAACTCGCAAAGAATCTCTCCCTTCGCGAGAATAGATATTCCAAGTTGAAGAAACAATTTCTAACGACAGGTGGAGAACTTTAGTAATGATCTTTGTTCGTTTTCGCAATGGAGGCATGGAGTATGTTTGTAAGGACCACAATATCCCTCTGCATTCATATCCCTGTCTCCTTGAAAAGGTTCCTGAGAATCTGCCTGTCTCAGACGTTTCTGATAGCGAGGCTGGCGAAGAAGAAAATTCTGGCGATGAGAATAATCAGAATGAAGAATCAGATGAAGAAGAAGAATCACCAAAGAGATAACTCTTTTTGTTTTCTTTCTCTGCTTGTAATATCTGTACATTTCTGTATTCTTATTATAGTGTATTTCTTGGATTTTTCCCCCCTGAATTCAATCTTCACTTCCCCTTTTTTGGTAGTTCTTCTTTGTAATATAATCGGTTAACTAACATTATTGATGTATAACTCTTTCATCAGAAGATGAATAACAATATTCCATCTTTTCCATTCCCATACTTGCCTCTGTTATTTATCTTCAGATGGAAGATTTTAGCTGTCATCATGTATATGGTTGAATAATAATTTTATTGTTATTGAAATGTATTGTTGCGACGAGGTCGCAGGTATCTTCATAAGTAAAGAATTCTACTTGTCTTGCCTTATCTTCATAAATGTATTTTATCTCTTCTCATTGCGACAAGGTCGCAAGCCGCCCTTACATTTTCAAGTAAGGGCCCATTGACCCTGCCTTGTCATTTTTGTGTGGTCTTCCGAGTTAGACCTCCTAATTAGAGGTCTTCCCCTCGCCTTTTATTGCGACAAAATCGCAGGACGTCTTTACACTTGCATGTAAAGACCCATTGATCTTGCCTTATCATTTTCCAAGTATTTTTGCCTCTGCAGATGTTTTAGTTGCGACAATATGACAGGCCTATATATCCTTGCGAACACATAGCCCCATGACATTGCCGTCGTGCGACGAAATCGCAGGACGTCCGTACACTTTCGTGTAAAGACCCATTGATCTCGCCTTACCCTCGCGTTAGTATTATTGCCTCTGCGGGATCATTGCACAAATATGACGAGCCTAAATTCTCTTGCGAAAACATAGCCTTATGACATTTGCGTCTGTTTTGACACCCCCTAATGGAGAGCGTCGCCCTTATCATCTCCCGGTTGCCCCTTCAAGGAGGCGAAACATCGGCCATACAAGACTAGCTCCTCCCATCCGGTCTTAACAACAACCAGTTGTTTTCGCAGCCTCTTATCCCTTATACCTATATGGTTTATGGTTACGAGACTGCACCCTAAGTGGAGTTTTCTTCGGCGAGTGCAACATATGCCAAGACTTGCCAAGAATGGCCAGGTAGGTTCATCCATCCGGGCACTCGCTCGCTAGGTGTACCTCGGCGCCTTGAGCATACAACGACTCCTAAGAAGAGACCCTCGGTCGCCCAACTGTGGTATAACCTTATATATATAGTTGGGAATCCAAGGTACCTCTTAGGATAGGCTTTCATGGGCCCCAAATTTTCATGACTCGGGCTTCGGGAGCGGTGTAACCTTCCCCCGAGCCATGTCGAGAGATACCCCCTTATATGACGCACTTTAGGTCTTACATTTGCCTCTTACGAAATGTTATTCGCGAACTAGGGTGTACGCCATAAAGGTTCGTCCCATTCATTTACTCATTCATCTTTGTTAAATCATTCAATCATTCATGTTTCATTATTTGTTAATATTTGTTTGCGAAGTATTCGCAAAATTCCCTTTCATTTGTTGTGTCTTTATCTCTTTCTTAATCGAATTCTCATTTACCCTTGATCGCAAGATTCTCGCACATCATTACTTCAATTGCTACTTTTCCTCCCCGCTTTTGTTGACTATTCACTTCTTATGCCTTTTGTTCCTCATATCCTTCGCTCCTTTATTATCATAACATTCGCCTGTTTCTAGGCATTCACCTCGCGAGGTATGTTCGGTCCTTACTTCTATAACATCTACCATCAATTTTTCTTTTCTCTGCTCATCTCTCACATGTTGCTTCCAACCCTTTCTTTTGGCATTTCTTTCTTGCAGCTTTCTACATCGACCTCATGACATTGCTGTGACTCCTTCCAATCTCCCTGTATAATACCAATGCCATTTGGATGTGGGAATTTTATGCATTGATGATATGTTGATGCGACTCCCAAGATTTCATGAAGCCATGGCCTCCCAATCAGCGCATTATATGGAGATTCCACGTCAACCACACAGAATAAGATATCAGTTGATAATCCTTGTAGAGGTATTCTCATGTGAACCTCTCCCTTTGGTTTGTTTGCAGTGCCATTAAAGCCATATATCTTATATGTCGAGGGGATCAAATCCTCATCTTTTCCTCCCATCGTCTTGTAAGTATGGTAAAAGTGAATATTCACCGAACTTAGGTGTCGATTAGGATTCGGTTGATCGCCCAGCAAGCTTCTGCTTCATCATCTTCCCCATCAACTGGTTTCGGGTTAATCTCTAGTTTCACAACCAACGGGCTATCATGTGTTTCTCTTCCTTTTGGCACTTCATCTGCAGAGAAAGAAATAGTCTTCAGCTGCCACTTTTCTAAGCTGCGTCGTTCTCGCCGGACTCATTATTTCTTTATCATTAGCATCTCTCGCAAAGACTCTACCGAGCACGTTGTCATGAAAATCTTCGATTGTGCGATAAGAGTGGACGATAGAGTTGCAATTCAAATTTTAGCTTTTGTTCCAACCTCTATCACAAATGTTTCCTTTCCTTTCGGCTGACACATTATTGCATTTTGGTGGTGGTGGTAATGTCTGGCCTTTTTCCTCTCCTTTTAGAAAGTGATTGACTTCCCTTGATCAATCATCCCGAGAATAATTCTCTTTACGTTTTAGCGATCGTTTGTTTGATGTCCATGGAAGCGATGGTAAGAACAAAACTCATGACTTCGTCGCTCGGTGGTGGTTCCATCCCCGCGTTCCAAGGTCTTTGGTACATCTTCCATCACAAGTATAGCCTCCCGGATCTTTTCCACACTAGCATTCGGTGGAGGCATCTTAATTGGTTCCCATACTATTCTGCGGCTTCTGCGCCTCCATGGTTATATTGCCTTCGTCCACCGTAAGTTTCTTGCACATGATCTAGCCTCCGAATCTTATTATTCTTTGTTACGGTTGTAGTAATTCCTTTCTTGTTCAAACTCCTCCTGGTCATGGCTTCCCATGGCTACTATCTTCCGCTGTCCCTCATCATCCTTCCCTACTTGCTTGTCCTTGCGAAGTGCTCGCCACTGTATTGATGAACTGAGGTAACAAGCTTGCGTTCGCAGCATTCGAGTTTGTGTTCGCGACTGGATAAGAATTCATTTCATTCTGTCTTTCTTCTAAGGCGATATATTCTTCCTGTAATTCTCGCAGTTCTGCCATCGTGATTGTATTTTTAACTCTAAAAATTTGAATGTATAACAAGTTAGTCGCGAAGAGAGCATTCACAAATGAGAGGATGAGATATCTTTCCTCAACCCGTCCTGCCATTTCGCTACACATGGTTCTCCATCTTATTGTCAACTGCCTTAAGCTCTCGCCAACCCTTTGTTTCAACCCGAATACATCTTCAATACCTGGTCGTGAAGAGTTGTTACTTATGTATGCTCCTAGGAATGTGGCTTGTAAATGATTAAATGATGTGATTGTGTTCCTTGGTAGACCCTCAAACCATTTTAGTGCTTCTCCAATTAGGCTTGATGCGAAATATTTACACAGTATAGCATCATGATTCTCCCATTGCAACATACACCTCATATAGGCCTTGATATCTTCAGTATCGCACAAAGTTGTTCCATCGAAGATGTTTGTTAATGCAGGAGATTGCACTTAGGAGGTATTCCTCCCATCGTACTTCTAGCGTGAAGGGGTTCTTCGCAGCTTCTGCGATGGCTTCGTCCAATTGTTTCCTTCCTCCTTCCCTTCTATTGTTCAAACAATCCTCTCATTTGACCAGATTCTCTTAAGATTTGTTCATTTGCCTCGAGAATTTGACTCTCTTGGTCTTTTTAGCTCGCTTCTCTCCTTCTTCGCTCGTGCATTCTGTTTTGACCTTCTTGCTCGTTATTTTCTTCTCTCCTTTCCCTGCGACGCTCTTCTTCGTTTCTTTCTTCAATTCGCACGCCATTATATCGGTTGTTCTCTCTTCTTGGCTGTCTCTCAGCTCTCACCTGCGCCCTCTCATATTCTTCATTAATATTTCTATTGGTACGATTTTGTTCCCTCCTTATTTCTCGGTTATCATGGTTATTCTGCCGGATTGCCTCCTCTATCTCTTGATTTTCCATTTCTTCTCTTAGCCTTTCTCTCTCGCGAGCTAGCGCGCTTGTTCAATGTAGTGTCTCTCAATGTCATCCTCGATCTCTCGGTTTCTTCTCGGTTCTTCTCTCCGTGTAAGATTATTCTCCTTGGCCCATTTGGGTCATTCGGTTCTTGGAGTTGCATGTTTCCTTGATTTTCCCTATTCCGCTCATTTTGAAGGTTTTCGGGTTGAGGAATATAACGATCTTCTATTTCCCCTCTTCTCTCGCCATGCTCTGTACTCGGATTTTGTGTTTCTTCCTCGGTACTTTCTGTTGGTAAAACTCTCCTTCTCTCTTCTCTATTCGATCTTGAACTTGATCTCACGCTACTTCTAGATCTCCTATTTTGCAACCTCATATTTTCCATCCTCAATTCATGATTCTGTCTTGTCAAGTTTGCTCGTTCCTCTGCCTCTAGCCGTCTCTCTTCGTGTATTGTTTGTCTCAATCTTTCTAATGCTGTGATTTCTTCGTTTTCTCCATTCATTCCTTGCTCTCCTTGTCCATTGTTCACCAGCTGCTGCTCCTCTTCTCTCTCGTCTTCAGAATCAGATCTCCAAGTATGTACACTTACTCTATCATAATCCTCAGCCGCGTTTGCTACTGGGGAGATTGGTGGCTGATTTTGATCTTCTCCATCATTTCTCCTATTCATCCTTGATGATTCTCCTGTTTCATTCCTCCTTTCTCCAGCAAGTCTCCCACTTCTTCTTACAATCGTTGGTTGCCCTTGTACATTTCTTCTTCTAGCCATTTTTCTTTTTTAATGAATTCTTGAGTATCTTCTCCAAATCCTTTTCCTGTTAATCCAAATTCTTTCCAATTTCTACGTCAATCACTGCTCCGTCCCTGTTTCTAGCGCATATGTAGTAGCAGGATTTCCCACACTACACCCCTTACTCAATTTTGCTTAATTAATCCATTGAAAGATGTAAGATCAAGAGTATTTATTGATTGAATTCATGAAGTGTTTACACAGGAAAATAGAGTTACACTTAGAAGTTAAAACACTCTTAAACTTTCTCTCTCCTAATGACTTGCTCCACAATTTCCCGAAAAGATCTCCCTTGTACTGAGACTCATTTAGCCCTTTATATAGGGTAATACATAGTGGATGACAGCTAAGCTACCCTTTATTTTCGGGAATGTCTCGCGAAGTGTCGCAGGTGCACAAACATTCACTCTCGCGACACTTCTTAACTCTCGCCAGGTTTTGTGTCTTCCAATTGTTTTGGGTGTCGTTATTCATCGCGTCGTTTATTGTAGCTCCCTGCGACTCCCTCGCGACACCGTCGTTTATTAATCTCGCGAGCCTTGTACGTTGCGATATTATGATCCTACACCCATGATTGTGATTGAATGTTTGTTTGATCAATCACATAGTTCTTGAAAGTCAGATGAACCAATTTTAAACTTGTTTGGAAGTGTGGCAAATCGGTTTCAAGGTTGTAAATGTGAAACAGAACTTACAAAGTAAGGATGTCGACATACTTTGAACATGTGATATGAATGTTTGTTTATTTAATTGTTCAAAGTTATTCCTTAATATCTAAGGGAAGAGAATCCCAGGATCGAAACATAAGTAAGTTATGAATCTTTTAATTAAGGTTATTAATTCCATTTTGTAGGGAAATATAAGAATTAGTAATGTGCATTTACTAATTAGATTTTCCAAGAGATTTCGATCATTATTTTTGGACAGAGCATTTCCAGAAATTATGGAAACCGAATTTGTGCTTCAATGAATATCTTGAGAATATTTTCGGTTTTGGAAATTCCTTGGTGTCCAAACTTCCTTGTCTATAAATACTTGAAGTTTACCTTTCTTGCAACCTAATCCTTCGTAACAACAGACTTCCTCTTTTGTTGTTGTTACTGGTGCAGCCGCCTATTCGGAGAGGAGAGTAACCTAATTAGGCGAAATCTCTTACATCCGCTCAGTTTAAAGTCTTCTTTGGGATTGAGAAGCTCTAGCATATACTGTTGGTGGGAAACTAGATAATTGCGGCTTATCTTTTGTTTTCATTGATTTGATTGACTAATGGTGGTTGAAATCTGATTGCACCTAGTTTGTTTATGCTTAAGGATCTTCTCTTATGATATAAGATTCACTCAAACTAGTTCAGAGTTTCGACATAGATCTTTAGACTGTTGTTAGTTCTAAAGACGATCTTGTGATAATCCATTGTTAATAGATTGAAGTGATTGTGTGCAGGTTTTTATTGAAGATTTAAGAATATTTGAAGACAAAGAAGATATTGAAGATCTGACTTGGGTTTATAATCTTTGGTGTGCACAATACTTGTTTCGGTAAAAGAGGATCCAATTAATAATCGGTTTATCCTTGTGGTAGATTGGATTGATTAATTGAGTAGATCGGCATCAACACAATTCTTTGGATTAAGAGTGTTCTTGGCTTAATCTTAGACGATTACTTCTAAGGACCCGACGAAGGAGTTTATGTTAAGATAAACGGAAAAGCCTTTGTCCGACTCATATCACTTGGTTGAATAAAGTTGATACCAAACAGATTTGTTGTTCCTTTACTGTTTGGAATATGAACCAAATGAATTGTTCCAAGTACGTGACTTATTTATAAGTTGGATGCGTGGGAATACAGACGGAACTAGGTGAACTATAGGTTTAGTTGCTTGGTCTCAACTATACGAAGTTAGGTGTAATTTTGTGTAGCGGCTTAATCCTGAGAGTATTCAATTCTGGACAAGGTCCCGGGGTTTTTCTGCATTTGCGGTTTACTCGTTAACAAAATCTTGCTGTGTCATTTACTTTATATTTCCGCATTATAATTGTTTTATAATAATTAAAGTAAATCACACAAACGTTAATTCCTATTTAATTGATAAGTTAACCCTATTGTGTTTGGTTAAGTCCGAACCTTTTTATCAAGTAACATACTTCGTTGTTGTATTGTCTCGATCTCGTATCCATAGACGATCACACGAAGTGCGAACCGATTAGTTATATTGTCTCGACTCAGTCCATAGACAATCACTTTCGGAGAAAGGACTTATAGGTAGGAAATTTTGTAGCTTGATGTATATTTGGGTACCCTCGCCTTTTCATAATCTCTTGAACTTTGAACTTCTGAGAGATGTGAGGTTTTATTTGGTTTTTATTTTTTGATTGGTTTCCGATAAGTAGATGATTGAGGATATTCTTTTGGGTTTGATAGAGATTTTCTTTAAGTTAAATAAACTTTGATTAATTGTTGAATACAAATATTGAATTCAAGTATTGCAAATGTTTTGGAGGAATCGAAAGAAAATACAGATGAAAGAAAATCCTAAAATGCAAATTTTAGATGTTTTGGGCGTTCGTGCTTTAAACATCTAACACCTCAAACGCTTAACGCCTCAGACGCAAAATGCTTTGAGCCAATTTTCCTATATTACCGGCACACTAGTTTTTCCATCCATGTCAACTAACTTGTAGTATCCACCAACAACATATTTGGTAATCATGAATGGCCCTTCCCAATTGGAATTCTTTGCAGAATGGAGATTGCGGTTAGTTTCTTTGAGAATTAAATCTCATTCATGGAATTTGTTAGGCTTGATTATTCTTGCTCTGAGTATCTTTTACTGTTTTGGCATTCCTCTTACGGTGGGATTACATGCTTGTGTGGTCATCGAAGTTTTCCAATTTTGTGGCACATGTGGACACTCGTACAAGGTTATGGGAGAATACCCAAGATACTCTTTGTTGTACTTAGACATCATTTCAACAATGAATGTCTCGGTGAGATGCTCGATTCGGAGAGGTTCCACATTCAACCAATTAGTAAAATATTGCTGAGGTGAGGTTACCCATTCATAGCGTCTTGAAACAGCTAAGTTGTTAACAGAACTGAGTCCCCAGACTAGAAGGGCATGTTTGAAAGTAGATAATATGGACGTATGAGGAGGAATGAGACTTTCCTGAGCGCAAAACCTCTTGACGAACGCCAGTGCATCTTCCCCTGGTTCTTATTTCAAATCCATCAGAGTTTTGAATTCCTCCAGGTGCTCCGATGGAGTGTTCATCACGTCATCTGAGCTTTCCATATCAGAGAAATATGAAACCGAAAGCACACTTCGTCAGTAGTCATCTTTTCAGCATGGATCCACGTTAGTCTAATGACCATGTCATATCCTGGGTCCTCCATGATTATGTGAAACTTGGTTTCTGTGCAGGTTGAACCAATTTTCATTTTGAGAATGATGTAGCCATACGCATCTCTGGGTATTTCTTCGTGATCCCTGACTGAGATAGGAGCATGAGTAGCTTCTTGTTGAGTGATGCTTGCAACCCTGAGAGTCTTCAAAGGGATAATGTTTACAACCGTGCCAACATCGACCAGTGTTCTCTTGAATTCATTTCTATTGAGATTAACTGTGGTAAGAAGTCCCAGTCGTACATCTATTTGTCTGTGACCGGAAATTCAGGGGATGTTTCTGGAATGGAAAGACGCTTCCCTGATACTATACGATTCAAAGTCGTGAACATATATTTCCTTTGAGCCTTTGACAGATAAAACAATTCACATATGTGCTCGATTAAGGATTGAACTGCTTCTTTGATAGGTTGCTCAGAGAGGGCGAAAGTCCTGATCGGTAGAGGATTCTTGTGTACTCCTTCAGTCCCTAGTTCTCATGAATCGACCCTTTCCTTGAAGATGCGCTTTAGAACTCTGCAATCGCTTGTTGGATGATTGATAAACCTATGAAAGCGACAGTACTGTGGATTCTCCATCTATTCCTCAGTCGGCTCCTTTCTGACGTAAGGCAATTTTATTGCACCATCTCGAATCCAAACTTGTAATAATTCGATCACCTCTTCAATAAAGAAAGGAAAGTCTGGGTCCGCCTGATCGTTTTGCTGACGCTGAGTCGGTGCTTGTGCATTTCGAGTTTGGTTATCCTTCCTTAATGTTTTTGCGGGAGCCTGGGATGTTGGATAAGCGTTCTTGTGCATTGTGTCTCGGCTTTCCTTTTGCTCCCTTCAGCAACAACATTCGTGGAAGGTTGAAGATTGTATTGCTTATTGATTAGACGCCTGGTGCTGCCACGAGTTTCTCGTGGTTCATCGACTTTTCTAGATTTTGCCCTTTCCAGTAAGGCCGACGCAGTAGTTGCTGACCGTTTGGATGCTTCATGAATCTCTGAGAAAGTCTAGAATCGAAGATTTTCCAGTAAAGCTCTGTAGACCGGGATCATTCCATTGATGCACAAGTCTACAAGTTGTTATTCAGTGACATTTGGGTCGTGATAATCCAAAGCTTGGACTCTGAATTTCTTCGCATAATCGTTCGAATGTTCATTGTTATTATGAAACATCATTCTCAGATCAGAGAAAGTAACTTGTTCTGAGACAAAGAAGTACTTCCTGTAGAAAAAATTCATTATCTCTCCCCAACTAGCGATGCTTCCTGGTGCGATGTTGTTGTACCAGGTGTCTGCCCTGCATGTCCGAGACTTTGAAAATTCCTTCATATGGACGACATGGTTGTGCTTATATTGGCCCAATGATTCCAGAAACCGATAAGCATTCTCTTGAGCATTGCCTGTTCCATCATAAAGAGTGAATGTTGGAGAGGTATAACCCTGCGGAAGAGGAATACTTTGTGTAGCAGCAGGGTATGGAGGTTGGTGACGATGGAAATATGATGTCTTATCTTTTCCACGATTCTCCAAGAGGCGCTCCAAATCTTCACGAGTGATGAAACTAGATGGCTCTTTCGCTGGTGGATTGTCGGCAGCGCGGACTTTATCATCCTCCGGGACATGGATTGGGGAGATTTCAGGATCAACAACTGAGGATACTTCCTTGGGTTTTCCCTTTTTATTTTTCTGACTTATGTTATGGCTGAGCTTGTACAGGCAACAACTTGTCTGTGAGATTCTTGAGATGAGCGCATAACTACTTCTGTGTTGTAGCCATGTATATTTAATTCTTGGCGAGAATTTCTTGAATCTTCATGAGATCAGTTATGGTAAGTGTATTTTCTCTGATTTCTTCAGGAGATCGACCACATAGAGGATTATTTCCGATGTTGGTTTGAGGAGGGGTGGTATCATTAGCGCCACTATTGGAAACAAGGGTGACTGGAGTACCACTATTATTATTGTTAGTGCTAGTACCGTTTGGGTTAGGATTTGTAACTAAACCTAACCTAAGATCAACCATTTTGACGAATTGAGATTGCAACCGAGAGATTAATCTCCCACTGTGGTTGCTAAATAGTTGATGGGAGAAAACGATTTGCTGGTTTTTTAGGAAAGTGAAGAGACGACTGTGCGGGCGGGGACTCCTCGACCGAGCAAATTGCTTAAAACTTTTTCAAACAGATGCACTACATGGGAGTGCTTTAAGTTCGAGAGGTCAATCTGTAGGACTCCGTCCTAAACCAAGACAATGGCCGTTCCAGGGTCAATTCGGTCACAAAGAGGGATGGGGGTCGATCTGTAGGAGGGAAGCTGAGAAGTGTGTGTGAGATCAATGATGATCGAGGATTGTGGATGTGTTAGAGATTTCTGTAAGTGAATTGTTGAGTTCGAGTAAGTTCTGATTGAATTCTGTTATGTTGAGAGTCCTTGTTCAAATAAGAATTCTTGGTTAGATGCTGATTATTGGTTATTCAATCATGGATTCAGAGACTTATTTATATTACAAGAACAATAGACACATTGATCCCAGTAAGTGTGACGGTTACTGGAGTGAAAGAGTGGGAAAATGGGAAATCGTGGTTAAACCAGTTCCATGTCGTTCGGATACTTGGTTGATTGTCCATCCACTACTTTGCTAACTCCCTCAACTTCTTGCACAACTTACTCACATTTCTCATCGTGGGTGTACACACATGTCGTAGGCCGCCAGACCAAAACCCTCGTGAGTATCCCCCCGTGTGAGGTGATTGATGTCTCATGAATGTAGAGTCTGTAAGGCAGACGTTATTTAATTATTTAATTGTTGACTTGACTAGACAATAAGTCTTAGCCTTGATGAGTCGAGCATAATAAACGGATGTGGTACGCACTGAGACTCATAGATTGAGCATAATGTGTCTGTTGAGACATAATAATGGAAAGATGTTGAGTCTTGATGAATTGTGATATATCATTTTACCAATCAAGGTAATAATAATATTCTGATAACTTGGATTGTCCGATAAGATTGCTCGATCAAGGACTTATATTGATATATCGAGTATTCGACATGAAATCAAAGATATTGTTGAATTATATAGATTGCTCAATTATGATCTAAAATATCATGAATGATTGAGTGAAGAATCAGAAATATAAGATGGTCGTCTGTTCGAACCATGTTGCCCAGTCGAGCAAAATGTTGGTAGCAGGACCAAACATTAAATTAGAATATTGATTACTGGATCAATAGAATTCTCGAATGTTGATAGTTGAATCAACGGGAGGAATATTGTTTGGTCGAGCAATTGATAGTTGAATCAATGAGTTATGAACCCAGTTGATCGTGTATTTTGCTAACTTAAGCAATTAAGTGTTGATAGATGATCAAAATAAATATTGCTAGTTTGAGCAAATATTGCTCGTTTGAGCAATATTGCTCAATTCATGAATTATTGGTAGCGGGACCAAATAAAATATTAATTAAAATACTAGTACCTGGATCGAATATTATATAATTAATTAGGATGTTGATTGCTGGATCGGCATAAGATTATCAATGTTTAAACTTGCTCAAAATTATTATTTCCAGAGCATTTGGTTTGAAACCCTAATTTTGATCGATTGTTGATCAGTTGATGATTTTATTGAAAATCAACTAGTGAGTGATAGAGGGACCGACTACATGGGATGATAGGCCGACCATATAGTGCCTAGGTGCTCAAATGAACATACACCAAAATCCTTTGCAGACCAGTTGGTGAAAGGATGATTAAATGCTCGTTTAATCATTATTAAAAATAGTGCTCGTGTGAGCATTAGGTGGTAAAACCTAATTATGAAAGAAGAGGGTACCGACCAAGGGGTATGAAACCGCACCATGAAAATATTATAGACCTACCATGGCAAAACCTAAAATCCAAAAAATTAGATCTATTTGACGTTTGGTCGTCTAGCACTAAAAATCGTCCCACTACAAAAAAAAAAAGAAGGTTGATACCTAGTATATTAATAATTTTATGAGGTCCCAAGACTATTAATATATAAAAAATTTACTGAACTTATTTCACCACAAAACATGCCATTTCTTTTGCTCTAGTGATCCATGTTACACCATCAGTTCCTACTTCATGCACTCAAGCCTGTAAGCATCCTAAATGGCTAATTGTTATGGAAAATAAAAATGCAGCTCTCAAAGGTGCAAATACATGGATTTATGTTATCCCTTCTTCAGGAATGAATGTAATTAGGTGTAGATGGATATCAGGAATGATGATTGAAGTCCACCAGCGGTTATCGTGTTTTTTTGGATCCAATCCTATCTCTTGGTTATCCATGAAACATCCCACAATTGTGAGAGGTTCTGCTGAGGCTGAATACAAATCTTTAGCTCACACTGCAGCTAAGGTTCACTACGCATGTCAGTTATTGAAGGATTTGTTTCGAGTATTATGGGTGCTCTCAGGGTCTGCTCTTATCTCTTATGCATGTGTAGTTAGCTTAACTAATGGATATTGGCAGTAACACGACAGCCTGTCTGGAGGCTTCTCAGTTTTCATCGTTTAAATAGCGAGATTGTAATTGTAAGGCCTCTTCCTATGCACATGCCAAAACATGATATTTGGCATATATGCACCCACTATGGGTATGCCAAACTGCCAAAATCATATGCCAATATGTTATTTCTGGCATATAGGCATACACGACAGAGTCTCCAGTGAGCGATAGAGTCTTGGTCGCTCGATGGTCAGCAAAACGCTCGATGGTCTTCCAATCGCCAGCGATAGTCAAGATATCGCTCGCTAGTATGATAATCACTGACCAGATCATCATCTAACGGCTACAATTTCCCCCCTCTATAAATACCTGATTTCAAACTCATATCAACTCACACCAAAAATTCTAAATCTCTAGAATTTCTTAATTTCTCAATCTTTTTCAAATCTAAAACTATCACAACTCCTCTACAATTATATTTTCTTGTAAAATGGATTCACAAGCACAAACTCAAGGCAAAGGTAAGAAGAACCGAGTCCGTGGTGCAAAATACAGCATGATAGAAGATGAATGTATTTGTCGTAATTATGTTTTTTTTACCCAAGATTGTATCGGTGGTGCACACCAACATGGTAACACCATGTGGGATAATATATTTCAAAAATATGAAGAACAAACCATGAACATCAATGGTCGTGATGTAAAAGGATTGTCAGAACACTTCATTGTAATCAACCGGGAAGTAGCCGCTTATGTTGCATTGATAATGCAAGCCAAGAGAAAAGGAAAGACAGTGGTCAGATTGATGTTGATTTTGAAAGAGAGGTTCGTACAGATTGGCAACGAAAACATGGTAAACAGTTTGCTTTCGAAAGTTGTTATCATATTTTGAAGGGTTTGAACAAATATAATCCCGATTACTTAGCAAATAATCAAATAGTACCTGAAAAGTCACCATATAATTCTTCTCCCTCAACACCAAATTCTTCACCATTTTCACAAGGTCCATCAAATTCTTCACCAGATACCCCTACAAGCTCAAATTCCAACGTAGTTTTCAATAATTATGTTGATGGTAATAATAAGGGAAAACTTCCAGGGAGGAATCAGGCTGGCTAGAATATTAGCTCAAGAAGGAGGGAGTTCCGTAGGATTTAACATGGCGGAGTTTATGGATCATCAAAAGACCGTCGCGAAGGAAAGATCCATTCAAAGGAAAATTCAAAACCGGGAGAGTAAGAAACGTCGTCTTTCTCAAGAAAAATTCCAGTTTGACTATGACAAGCATAACATTCTTCAAGCTAACACCTCAATTATGAACGCCCAACAAAAACATGTATGGCAAATCGAATTTGACAGATTCAAGCACGATTGAAAAGCAAGCTGGATTTACTAACAACCGTGATGAAGAAGATGATGATGATGGAACTGATGATGAGCTTGATGAAATAATTCCTCTAAATGATTAATGTACTAGTTTAGTACTAGTTTAATGTAGCAGTTTAAGTTTTACTGTTTTAGTTTAAGTTTTAATTTGATATGTTGTTATGAATTCCAATTAATATTAGTTTGAAATGAAATGTTGAAGTTTATTAATTAGAAAAATAACAATACATAACACATAACTTAAACTGAAGCTAAAACATTAAGAAAAATACATAAAATCATCTTCCATGCTCTGCCCAAAGATTCAATCTCGAGATCATCTCTTAACCGGTCATACAAATTACGGTTCTGAATGTAGTTAGTCATTTGACCATAATTCCTTGCAGGAGGCCTCTTTCGTGTCGAATCTCCGGCCTCAAATCTTCATCATCATAGTTAATCCAATCCGAATCACGCCTGGTTTCCTGAATTACCATGTTATGAAGAATTATGCAAGTGAGCATAGTCTTGTGCATTTCACGAGGACTCAACCCACGATATGGGCCACAAATGATAACGAACTTCCTCTTCAAAATTCCAAAAGCGCGTTCCACATCCTTCCTCAGTGCCATTTGGGCATCGTTAAAATGTCGGTATGAACGGCCCAATGCACCGGCAAGAGGCTGACGGTAGCATTGAACCAAGGTGGACCATTTTGGGTAGATACCATCCGCAATATAATAGCCATGAGTGTACTGATGGCCGTTGATCATGAAACGGACATATGGAGAAATTCTATACTTCAAATCTTCAAACAGAGGCGACTTGTGCAAAACATTAATATCATTTTGTGAACCCGGAAGACCAAAAAGCGTGCCATATCCAACAATCGTAAGAAGCAGCAGCTTCTAGGATAACTGTTGGTTTTGGATAATGACCTTTATATTGACCAGCCCAATAAACAGGGCATCCATGCCATACCCAATGCATACAATCGAGACTACCTAGCATTCCTGGGAATCCCCTTTCCTCATTCTCCCTTAATATTTGTCTAACATCTTCGTCGGTTGGTTTTCGTAAATATGTTGGACCAAAATGATTAATCATTACTTCACAGAACAATGAAAGGTAAGTGTAAGAAGTTGTTTTACCCATATGAAGGTACTCATCATTCGCATTCGCTGGAGTGCCATAACCTAGAATCCTTAAAGCCGGAGTAACTTTTTGTTCGGGACTATGACCTCTAATATTCAATGCATCAAACTGATAATTGAATTGAGGTTCCACTTGACAAAGCTCTTCAATAATCTTTTTCACCAGATGACGAGGCATGCGGAATCGACCTTGAAAATCTCGATCAGAGTATTGATAGGTGTCATAAACACCTAATTTACTATCCAGTAGTTACGCTTTCTTTGCTATTTTTCTTGTGAATTATGTACTTTACGCGTGTTTTTGAGTTATTAGGTACTCTGGAGTCACACGGAGGAAAAGAAGCGGAAATCATCAAAAAGGCGTAATTGGCATTTCACATGCTATTGGGAGCTGAGCCAAGGTTAAGGGGCAACTCTATTTGGAGGAGTACTAAACAAAGACTAGTTGTGGTTAAGGGGTTGCTACTGGGTGGCCCATATCCATCAGTTGGGTGCCTAAATACCTACCGTACCTGCACCCTTATCAACCAGGACGAGAAGAAGAAAATTATTTTCTTCCCCCAATTTTAGTCTGTGCTTCCATGAATGGGTTCTGTGCGAGAGATGTCCAGAGTTTGAGTTGAGAGAGGGAACAATTTGAGAATGGAATGGAGAGTGGATCTGTGGTGAGTTAACGGGATCGGAAAGAAGAAACTCTGTCCTGTCAATTGAATCTGAGAAGGAAATTAGGGTTTGTTGAGAAGTAATGGAGAAATTAGGGGTTTGAGGAGATTGAGATGTGAATTTAAGCTCTGTTGGAATTATGAAGAATGGGTATTCGAGTTTAGTGAATCTGTGATGTTCTGTGTTGATTGAAGAAGCAAGGAATGGATTTGAGCTTAAGTTTGATGAAATTAGGTTTGAGGTGTAGGTTCTGGTGATACTAAGTCATGGTTCTCTGGCAGTTTTAATGAAACAGATTTGATGAACTTATACAGGGTATGAGCCGTGAGTCACTGGGATAAGTTGCAAGTCAATGAATTGTATGAATTGCAGAGCTAAATTACAAGGGTATTTCGAATACGAAATGGGAACTGACATTGGGTTCGTGCTGTACTTGAAGGCTTAGATTCAGATATGAGCAACTAGAGTCCGTGAAGCAGATGGAGCTAATGGGTAATTATGGTGTTGTGGTGATGACTGGAATGAGACTGAGAATGAGATGATGGTTCTGAGATGGGTGAGCTCAAGGTTGTATGAGGTGCTGGCCTGAGTTGGTGGTAGTGTTGATATTCAAGGAAATGGAAATGGTGCTGCTGTTACAGGGAAGTTGACACTGCAATGAAGAATGTTTCAATGTATTACAGGGTATGATGCTGTTTTATGGCTTGATCTGTGAGCCTGAAATTGTTTTGGGTTTGTGTGTCGAGTTGTGCATTGCAGGAATGGCTCGAATGACTGAATTAAAGCCGCAGAATGAACGGGAGCTGAGCAGCTGGTGGTGGCTAGGCAGTATGAACTGAGGATATGATGGCAGTGCTGAAACTGGCGATGTTGCTGCCCATGATTCGAGAGATTGTAAGCGGGAGGAGTAACAAATATGCTGGCATGAATTGAATTGGAGGCAATGAGCTAATGGGTTCTGGTGGAATTGCAGCTGCAGTTGAGCATATGAGCCGCTGCTGCCATTGAGTTGTTGTCGCTGAGACTCGAATGAGAGGTGATGGTGCGATTCAGGTGCAGTCGCTGAGCTGTGGACAGGTTGCAATTGCAGGGCACCAAAGCTGGTGGAGTTTCATGGTATTGCAGGTGGCTGAGCAATAACAGACTGATGAGGTCTGTGGTGAAGCAAATGGAGTTGGCAGAGTCTGAGTGTTGCAGGTTAAGCTGCTGTGCCGAGCGAGTTTAATGCCATGAAGTCGCAGCTGATAGAAGAAACGATGCTTTGACGTGTGTTGTCCTTGAATGGGATTGGAATTTGAGGTGTTGGAGAATGGTTTGAATTGGCAGTGAAGTTGGTGGTATTCAATGAGTGCAATGTGCAGGTGAGCTGAGATTGCAAGGTTGCGAGACAGATGTGGATTTGTGGTTGTGAGATTCAGATGGTGATGTATGAATGTTGAACTGAGCATTACAAGGGAATGAGCCATAAAGAGGAAATGGTGGTGCACAAGAAGGAAGAGTTGAAATTGCAGGTGGTAGTGGAATGACTAACGGTGCTAATGAGCTGAGCCAAATGGAGGGAAGTACTGAATTTGTGGTGTTGGTGCTGATAAGATGTTGATCCCTGTGGTAACAGTAATTGTAGAGAAGTTGGATGAGGTTAGGCAGAATGGATGTGCTGGTAATTGGCAGAGATGGCGGAGGAATCAATTTGTTGCAGCTGAATTGGAGCTGTGCTGTTGCAGGTTGAGAAACTGGTATTGTCTTGAAGTTACAGGGAGAGTTGTTATGCAGCATGAATTGGTGGCTACTCAGGTTTACAGGGAGGTATTGAGTGCAGAATGCACAGCCTTCTTGGCTGGGATTGAAAGTGGTAAAGCACCATCTTAGTGCAACAGAGACTCTGGCCTGTGCAACAGCCTGACAACTAAGCCCAGTCAGGCTAGTTAGACTTTCACTCAGCCTATGGCTCAAATCAAGGTCACTCAGCCCAGCTAGAGGTCTGACTAGCCAGCTGACTCACCCTGATTAATGACCTGACCCTCCCTGACTCGGTTTGACTCGGTTGACCCGAGTTGACTCGACCGTTTTGACCCGTTGACCGGTGACCGGGCGGACTTTGCCGGTCACCTGAGACACTTTCCGTCGACTTTTCCGGCCAAGTTCCGGCCATAATCCCAGTTCTCCGGCGACCGTTTTTGGGCGGAATTTTTACATGGGTTTTCTCACACATGGGCTTGGTGGACTTCTATCTTTTGGACTTTTGAAGATTAGACCTAGTTTTGGAAGGGAGGAAAAGCTATAAAAAGAGGAATTCTAATATCTCTTTTCTCATATCTTTTATTATCAAATTCTTTTTGCCTCTACTTTGTTTTCTAGGGTTTACAACATGATAGAATTTCTTTTTCTTCTTGTGATGAACTCCTTGAATATGAATACCTAATTATCTTTTGGTTATGGAATAAGTTGGATTTCCAAATATGGGTTTTAATTCAATAAATTAGTTTTCTCTCATATTATCGTTTATGATTCACCATGAATATTGTTACATGATTTGGATGCTTGTTTAGTCGAGTCGCGAATCGATTGAGTTTGTTTTCATCTCTCTTGCTAGATTAGGGTTATTATACGCAAAAGTGATAATTCCGGATTGCAAGTAGCATAAATATGATTATAGTTTGTAGTGATATATTCTTATGATCATATGTGAGTTATAACCTTTGTTAAATCGGATTAGTGCGCTTTCCACGTTCGATTGCTTTGATTGGCCCGATTTCATAGAACTTAATGCACCTAGGGAATTAAACTTGATTAGTGCTTTTACACGTTAGGTTGTTCCTTTAGGTAGAATTCATATTCGCATCTTTTAATGTGTTTGTTGATGACATGAGGAGATTTGCGGGATATTCTTGCGATCAAGGTATTCTAGGGTCTTTGATAAAAGTTGAGATTAAAATATCAATTCTAGTTATTGTGTTGAAAACATGTTTGTGAATGAAAACGAAATCCTTAACCAATATCCTCTTATCCTTGATTTGATTTGTTTACTTTTCTTTATTTGCTTTTATTTAGTTTATTATATAAAAATCACAAAACTACCGGTGTTATTTATAGGGAACCGAAATAATTTGACAACCTAGACCTCTCTGTGGGATCGATCCTTTCTTGCCCTTGCTATATTTATATTTTGAGTAGTAAGAAAGTGTAATTTATTTGACGCTTACGACCGCGATCAAATTTTGGCGCCGTTGCCGGGGAGGCAGCGGTTGTCACTTGTTTTTGGTTTCTTATTTTTGTTTTTAATTTTATTTTACTTTTTCTTATTTTCTGGGTTTTAACCTTGGTTTGAGAATTTTTATTTCAAGTGCTTATTTCTATGGAAGGAGCATATTGGAACAATGGATACGGTTTTCAACAACCTCAACAATATGATAACTACCAATTCCATGGGTATAATCAAAACCAATTTATTGGTTATGACCAATATTCCATGGAACCTTATGGTTTTCCTCAACAACCTTATGGCGGGGAACAACCACAAGGATGGGAGGATTCTTATGCTCGTGAACAAAAAGTCTCTAATTTTATAGATAAAGTTTCCACCTTTTTACAAGAGGAATTTCAAAAAGCTAAAGAGACTACAAACGAGCAACTCCAAGAACTTCGTGAAGGTATGACTATCTTGCGAAGAGGCATTGATCAATACAAGGAAGATATGGATAATTCGATTGTGCATATGGTTTGTGATGAATATTTGATTGATGCTAATGTTGAAAAAGGCGAATCCTTGGGCACTTTCGTTGATAATTGTGTAGTTAACTCAACTCTTGATCGTAATAATGATCTTTCACCTATTCAAAAGGATGAGTTCGAGATTAGCAACACTAAATTCAGCGAGGAACAACCTTATGTTGACTATGATAGTGACGGTGATTATGATATATTGCTTGAAACAACTCATGGTGACATCTCCGAGGAGTCTTTTTGGGATCAAGATGATGATGAAGAGGAATATGTCGACACTTGTGTAGATTACTCAAGCATTGATCTTAATAATGATCAAGAGCCTATTCAAAGGGTAGATCTTGAGGATGATGCATTTTCGAGTGTTCTAGAAAAGTTTCTTATAATAAAATTTGGATCCGCAAAAGAGTATGTGCCTTACAAAAAGGAGGAATATGTTGAGAATGAGACCGTTATGACCACTATTGTGGAAGACCCAATTGAGCTTGCATATGATTGTAATGATGATGTTTATGTCGACACTTTGGTTACGGCAGAAACGGACGAAGAATGGTTGCAAGGTTTGATAGAGGACCATGATATAAAAGAGGTGAATTATTCACTTGAGTTTTTCAAGGATGAAGAGGATTCCGTGATACAAGAGATTGTGCAAGGTTTGTCTAACCCGTTGCCTATTGTTTCTTCTCCTTTACCTCTTATTGGTTTGAATGTATGTGCTTCAAGAATATTGTTGAATGACTTTGTTTCTCGTTTTCCGCCATTAGAGATACTTGATTCTCATACTATGCAGGTTTTGGACCAAGAAACCGTGGAAGTACCCGACTCATATATTCTTTATGCACTTCCAAGTGTGGACAAGAATAAGTGTGGGGGAAACTTTTATCGGTTCATAGCTTCGTTTCTGTTTTATATTACTAATATTTGTGCGAAGCTAGTGTTTGAAAAACAGGTTCTATGGAAGGATCCCCAACTTTTCCGATTATTGGTGTATGAGGAATGAATCTTACAAGAAGCAAGTCGGGCCGTCGACTTTAAAACAAGCGCTAAGTGGGAGGCAACCCACCAGTTTTGTATCTTTCCCTTTATCTTTTTAAATTTTTGCATTTGCATTTGCTTTTATCTTTATTTTCTTTGTTTTTGCATATTATTTGCGGAATTTCCCACCTTGGACTTTCTTTGGACGATTCAATTTTACATTGAGGACAATGTAAAGTTTAAGTGTGGGGGAGCATTTATATGTTTGTATAGTTTGTTTTAGTTTGCTTAATGCCCTTAAAAAAAAAAAATCAGAAAAATAGAAAAAACCAAGAAAAAATTGTGCTTTTTGAACTCCGAAATCTAGAAACTTGTGCCTTTAGGATGACACCATTAGTGGATGGAACCATTTTGAATGCAGGAGTTGAGGAACCAATTCACTAAAAGGGACGAACATAGCTCAGAAATCACAATTAACATGATAGTTGTTACCATATCTCGGAATATCACCATATCGCATTCTATTTTTATTTTTCCATATTTATCTATTGTTCTCTAAGTGCTTTGGTGGGTCACTAAAAATCGACGTGTTATTACTGCTAGGATGAAATAGAGTGATTGAGTTACTAGAAAAAGAGAAAAAAATTGAACAAAAAAAAAAAAAAAAAAAAAAAATGAAAAATTTTTGAAAAAGAAAAGAAAAAAAAGGACCGATCAATTAGACCAAAACGGAATAAAGAATGACACTTGGGAATAGCAGTATGTGTGAAACGTAGTCCCTGTCTCCGTCGCCTAAACAAGCGTGGAATGCAGGATCCAAGGCAACTATCATGTACTTGCTGACAAGAAGCATGCGCTTGGATCCAAAAGATCTAATCATGCCGTCTAAAAAAAAAAAGAGAAATTGGATCCAGTTTGATCCAATCATATAAAAAAAAGAGAAGAAATTATTATTGTGTTGAATAAAGTCACTTCTGGTTCCCTTGTATATGCCAGTGAGTTGATGTAGCATTCAGCACCAACAACTCAATCCAATAGGATTAGGTTCATCTTAGCAGTGACCTTCAGACAGATATGGGAAACATCGAACACTTGTGAATATTCGCCAACATCTACATCTATATCCATCTTCTTAATCTTTTCATTGTGATTGTGGTTTGTTATTTTCCGAGTATTGTGGCTTGTTCGACTATCTAATTAGAGTTTATTTACTAATATATGAATTGAATTTGCAAGGTATCTCCTCCTGTAGTCATTTGGATTCGTTCATTGATTTGTCACAAATAGACGGAGTTGGATATATAGGTTTTGTAGGTATATCTCTAGTAAACCTTCACGAGACTATAACTCGTCCACTAGGGACACCTAGGGGTTTAAAGGCTTGTTATTTATGCTAAAATTAACCGTAGCCTCGACGTCACGGAGTTGTATGTATTTGTTTTAGTATTGTTTTGTTTGATTTGCTCGAGGACTAGCAAAGTCTAAGTGTGGGGGAATCTGATAGGTGTCATAAACACCTAATTTACTATCCAGTAGTTACGCTTTCTTTGCTATTTTTCTTGTGAATTATGTACTTTACGCGTGTTTTTGAGTTATTAGGTACTCTGGAGTCACACGGAGGAAAAGAAGCGGAAATCATCAAAAAGGCGTAATTGGCATTTCACATGCTATTGGGAGCTGAGCCAAGGTTAAGGGGCAACTCTATTTGGAGGAGTACTAAACAAAGACTAGCTGTGGTTAAGGGGTTGCTAATGGGTGGCCCATATCCATCAGCTGGGTGCCTAAATACCTACCGTACCTGCACCCTTATCAACCAGGACGAGAAGAAGAAAATCATTTTCTTCCCCCAATTTTAGTCTGTGCTTCCACGAATGGGTTTCAGGCGAGAGATGTCCGAGTTTGAGTTGAGAGAGGGAACAATTTGAGAATGGAATGGAGAGTGGATATGTGGTGAGTTAACGGGATCGGAAAGAAGAAACTCCGTCCTGTCAATTGAATCTGAGAAGGAAATTAGGGTTTGTTGAGAAGTAATGGAGAAATTAGGGGTTTGAGGAGATTGAGATGTGAATTTAAGCTCTGTTGGAATTATGAAGAATGGGTATTCTAGTTTAGTGAATCGTGATGTTCTGTGTTGATTGAAGAAGCAAGGAATGGATTTGAGCTTAAGTTTGACAGAAATTAGGGTTTGAGGTGTAGGTTCTGGTGATACTAAGTCATGGTTCTCTGGCAGTTTTAATGAAACGGATTTGATGAACTTATACATGGTATGAGCCGTGAGTCACTGGGATAAGTTGCAAGTCAATGAATTGTATGAATTGCAGAGCTAAATTACAAGGGTATTTCGAATACGAAATGGGAACTGACATTGGGTTCGTGCTGTACTTGAAGGCTTAGATTCAGATATGAGCAACTAGAGTCCGTGAAGCAGATGGAGCTAATGGGTAATTATGGTGTTGTGGTGATGACTGGAATGAGACTGAGAATGAGATGATGGTTCTGAGATGGGTGAGCTCAAGGTTGTATGAGGTGCTGGCCCGAGTTGGTGGTAGTGTTGATATTCAAGGAAATGGAAATGGTGTCGCTACATAGTGGAAGTTGACACCGCAATGAAGAATGTTTCAATGTAAGGTGGTATGATGTTTTTTATGGCTTGATCTCGTGAGCCTCGAAATTGTTTTGGGTTTGTGTGTCGAGTTGTGCATTGCAGGAATGGCTCGAATGACTGAATTAAAGCCGCAGAATGAACGGGAGCTGAGCAGCTGGTGGTGGCTAGGCAGTATGAACTGAGGATATGATGGCAGTGCTGAAACTGGCGATGTTGCTGCCCATGATTCGAGAGATTGTAAGCGGGAGGAGTAACAGATATGCTGGCATGAATTGAATTGGAGGCAATGATCTAATGGGTTCTGGTGGAATTGCAGCTGCAGTTGAGCATATGAGCCGCTGCTGCCATTGAGTTGTTGTCGCTGAGACTCGAATGAGAGGTGATGGTGCGATTCAGGTGCAGTCGCTGAGCTGTGGACAGGTTGCAATTGCAGGGCACCAAAGCTGGTGGAGTTTCATGGTATTGCAGGTGGCTGAGCAATAACAGACTGATGAGGTCTGTGGTGAAGCAAATGGAGTTGGCAGAGTCTGAGTGTTGCAGTTAAGTCTTTGTGCCGAGCGAGTTTAATGCCATGAAGTCGCGGTGATAGAAGAAACGATGCTTTGACGTGTGTTGTCCTTGAATGGGATTGGAATTTGAGGTGTTGGAGAATGGTTTGAATTGGCAAGTGAAGTTGGTGGTATTCAATGAGTGCAATGTGCGGGTGAGTGAGATTGCAAGGTTGCGAGACAGGATGTGGATTTGTGGTTGTGAGATTCAGATGGTGATGTATGAATGTTGAAGTGAGCATTACAAGGGAATGAGCCATAAAGAGGAAATGGTGGTGCACAAGAAGGAAGAGTTGAAATTGCAGGTGGTAGTGGAATGACTAACGGTGCTAATGAGCTGAGCCAAATAGAGGGAAGTACCGAATTTGTGGTGTTGGTGCTTGATAAGATGTTGATCCTCGTGGTAATGTGTAATTGTAGAGAAGTTGGATGAGGTTAGGCGTAATGGATGTCTTTGGTAATTGGCAGAGATGGCGGAGGAATCAATTTGTTGCAGCTGAATTGGAGCTGTGCTGTTGCAGGTTGAGAAACTGGTATTGTCTTGAAGTTACAGGGAGAGTTGTTATGTATTGATGCAGCATGAATTGGTGGCTACTCAGGTTTACAGGGAGGTATTGAGTGCAGAATGCACAGCCTTCTTGGCTGGGATTGAAAGTGGTAAAGCACCATCTTAGTGCAACAGAGACTCTGGCCTGTGCAACGGCCTGACAACTAAGCCCATCAAAGCTAGTTAGACTTTCACTCACCTATGGCTCAAATCAAGGTCACTCAGCCCAGCTAGAGGTCTGACTAGCCAGCTGACTCACCCTGATTAATGACCTGACCCTCCCTGACTCGGTTTGACTCGGTTGACCCGAGTTGACTCGACCGTTTTGACCCGTTGACCGGTGACCGGGCGGACTTTGCCGGTCACCTGAGACACTTTCCGGCGACTTTTCCGGCCAAGTTCCGGCCATAATCCCAGTTCTCCGTCGACCGTTTTTGGGCGGAATTTTTACATGGGTTTTCTCACACATGGGCTTGGTGGACTTCTATCTTTTGGACTTTTGAAGATTAGACCTAGTTTTGGAAGGGAGGAAAAGCTATAAAAAGAGGAATTCTAATATCTCTTTTCTCATATCTTTTATTATCAAATTCTTTTTGCCTCTACTTTGTTTTCTAGGGTTTACAACATGATAGAGTTTCTTTTTCTTCTTGTGATGAACTCCTTGAATATGAATACCTAATTATCTTTTGGTTATGGAATAAGTTGGATTTCCAAATATGGGTTTTAATTCAATAAATTAGTTTTCTCTCATATTATCGTTTATGATTCACCATGAATATTGTTACATGATTTGGATGCTTGTTTAGTCGAGTCGCGAATCGATTGAGTTTGTTTTCATCTCTCTTGCTAGATTAGGGTTATTATACGCAAAAGTGATAATTAGGATTGCAAGTAGCATAAATATGATTATAGTTTGTAGTGATATATTCTTATGATCATATGTGAGTTATAACCTTTGTTAAATCGGATTAGTGCGCTTTCCACGTTCGATTGCTTTGATTGGCCTGATTTCATAGAACTTAATGCACCTAGGGAATTAAACTTATTAGTGCTTTTACACGTTAGGTTGTTCCTTTAGGTAGAATTCATATTCGCATCTTTTAATGTGTTTTTTGATGACATGAGGAGATTTGCGGGATATTCTTGCGATCAAGGTATTCTAGGGTCTTTGATAAAAGTTGAGATTAAAATATCAATTCTAGTTATTGTGTTGAAAACATGTTTGTGAATGAAAACGAAATCCTTAACCAATATCTTCTTATCCTTGATTTGATTTGTTTACTTTTCTTTATTTGCTTTTATTTAGTTTATTATATAAAAATCACAAAACTACCGGTGTTATTTATAGGGAACCGAAACAATTTGACAACCAAGACCTCTCTGTGGGATCGATCCTTTCTTGCCCTTGCTATATTTATATTTTGAGTAGTAAGAAAGTGTAATTTATTTTTGACGCTTACGACCGCGATCAAGTATACACAATTGGGAAGAAAATAATCGTGCATGAGCTTCTGATGGTAAAATTCCCTCCCTCGATACGTATATCTTCTTGATAATACTTCTTTGGGCTTTGGAACTCTTGGTATTTGACCCGTATGTACAAGCATCAAAGTTTCGATTAGTTTCTTCATCTTCAGCTTCCTCTTCGTCAATTTTTTTTAATCAGATTTACTAAATTTGATCCTTTATCACTACTGGTCATTCCAATTCATTGAACCTTGGTGCTATGTGATAATTGCCTTTTGGTTGGTTATTATTTGCCTTCCAATCATATTAGATGACTTCTTGCTCTCTTGGGTTCTTGGTACAAAATGTTCCTAAAATTTTGTTTCTGGTTTTTGCTTTGTTTTGTCCAGGAAGGGCCACTAAAAGCTAGGGAAGTTCTTGGTAAGAACTGGATATCCAGCTCAGAAATGACTTTCAACACAGTAATTTTATTTTATTTTACCAATTTATTTATGCATCATCATATGCAGATACTATAATGAATATTTACATCAAGACGATGACCGACGATGATGATAAGAAAGTTGTTGCCCAAGCATGCACAAGTGTAGCTGACATAATCAAGGATTGCGGATACATGGCTATTGAGCCTTGTAAGTATGATTTGGGGTATTAGATTAAAATAAGCTTTTCCTGAAGCTGGAGTTTTTATCTGATGTGACCAAAATTGCAGATATGGCTCAGCTTGTTGATGCAACTGTGGTACTACTTCAAGAAAAATCAGCTTGTCAGCAAGTAGATTCTGATAGTGAAGATGAAATCGACACTGATCATGATGACGTACTTATGGATGCTGTATCCGACCTCTTACCTGCATTTATTTGCAAAGTCCATGGGACCTCATTTTGGACCAATCTTTTTGAAGTTGTTTGAACCTTTAATGAAATTCGCGGTATGTGGGGTACTAATTCCAGGGAAATTTTATGACCTGTATTAATTCCTCATATCTAGCATTCCTTATCTGTGTATCTTTTTGAGCAGAAATCGGTACGGCCTCCACCAGATCGGACTATGGTGGTTGCTTGCCTTGCAGAAGTTGCTCGTGCAATGGGTGCTCCGATTGCCGCCTACGTTGATGTAAGGATTTCAATGTGCTTTCTCGCATTTTTCACCCCCTAACCTGCCCCCACCCCTAAAAACAAAGAGGGGCACTTGAACCTCGTTTTTCTCTGTTTCCCCGTTTACAAACCTGTTTTATTTTTCGACGCCGATGCCCTTGGTCCCGAAAGAACTAGTATCATCTCAAGCAACTAACAGGAGGAATGCAAAGATTTTGTGTTGGGGAGCTTTGCAAAAATGGCGGGGAACCAGCTTTGAAGTATCCTTTCTAATTAATAACTTGATGATTTGATATCTGAGGGTTTTTTATATTTAAGGTCTTATAGCAACTTCGTCGTGGAGAAAATATTAGTTTTGGTATGTTCTATTCCTTTGTTTTCAATGTCTTAGTGTGTTCCCGTCCTTCGAGGTCACAAGATTACAGGAGACTCGGATCTCTAATATGTGCTTAACAGCTTAACAAGTGTGTTCGGGTTTCAACTTCTCTTTAATCTTCATTATACATATAGTTGGTCCTTCCATCAAATACTAGATATTATGGTGATGTACTTCGTGGGCTATACCCAATGTTTGGAGATTCTCGAAATGGATTATGTTGTCAGAGATAATGCAGTGGTGCAATTGCAAGGATGATAATGGTCCAACCCGATTGTATGCCTTTGAATCAAAGTTAAAATTTTGCACCTTCGCTATATTCTCATGGCTCTATCTAATTTTATATTAATAATGTCATCCATAACTTTTTGAGAACTTTCGTGTTCTTCCCTGTTTTCCGAAATCCCCCGCCACCGAAAGAGGATCAAGAGGAGTCAATGGCTGTTTATAAATGCATCTCGTAATCTTGTTTTTACATCAAACCCTCGGGTATGATTGAGAATTCTATGCTTGCTATATTGGACCAAGTATGGTTTTACCAAATCCTCCTTGACCACAAAGAGTCTGTCTTGGGATGCTAATGCGAACCGTAAAGTCCCATTACATTTTTGTTGTGGGTCTTTGACATGAACGATCGTCTGGGTACACGTGAAGTTTCTCAAGAAGAGCCAACCTTTGAGCAAAGTGGAGACTTGAATTCCCTCGTTAGATTGGCTCTACAAAATCAAACTTCTCCGATTACATGGAGCGTGTGCCCACCACATCCTGCTCAAAAATTTGCACTTCTAGCATTGATTATACTATGATAAAAAAATTATTAATATTCTTCTACTCACTAATATCAAAACTTGGTCAGATCCTGCCTCTTTTCCCTGATTTGGTCAATGTTTTTGCGCAAGTTGTGGTGTCTCCTGCTGAGAATTTGTTGACAACTTACCCTATTCAATCAAGGTGCAGACCCTGTTGTTGTTGAAAGCCATGGAAATGTGACAACTTACCCTATTATCCCTCTACCAATGGGAATATTATGTTTATATTCTTTGTTACAGAGAATTTGTATTCCCTTAGAACAAAAGAACTCATTTAGTCTTTCAAATAAATTTACTTAACAAAATTTGTATTCCCTTAGAACTTGGGAATTCTCCTGGATATCAATTGATTGACTATATTTGGAAACAATAGTAAAAGTTATTGTTGAATGTGGCTAGATGGATTGGATGATAGTTTTATGCAGGTTATTTTGAATTCGCTTCTTTTCTAAGATAAATGAATCGCCGATCAGCAAGTGACTGGTCAATGCCGATCGGGCAAGAATTTTTTTGTTGTTACGAAAAAAATTGTGAACTGCTATGGCTTGTTACGACCTCGTTGTTACAAAAAAATTCGTAACGGCCTGAGTTGTTACCACGTGGCAAATTCGTGAACGGCTCACAAATAAGTTACGAGGGCCACATAACCAAAATTGTGAACGCCACAAAGCCGTTACAAAAAAAATGTAACACCCACTTTTGCAACAGGAAAGAGCCGTTACAACCCGTTTTAGTAACGGCTCAGTTCTGTTTCTAATCCCAGAATTTGGTGTAGTGCAAGTTCGGCTTATAAATATGTAATACGTATTAGCCGAACCTTATTCTGACATTCCTCAATTTTCTAAGTAAAAAGCTCGGCTTATAAGTGTTTAATGCGTATAAGCCGAACCTTACACTGCGACATTCGACTGTTCTCTTATTAGTAAGTTCGGCACCAAGTTCCATCTTAGTTTAGAGCCGAACTATTTGCAAAGTATTAAAATTTTTTAGAAACTTGTAAATTACTATACTACCCTTAAGTTAATATAAAAGCAAAAAATTCTCTTTTGGGTCAAAGCATAAGGAACATCAAAAGAACCTTTTCGGTTCTTCTCCTCTTCTCCTATTCAAACCAAGTCGGAGAAAAACGGTTAAAATCATATTTCATCGCCGAAATTGATCGTCGATTCATAAAAATTTGATCGTCGATTAAACACAACTATAAAATGGCTCGTGGAAAACAAAAAGCAATTAGTAGGTGCTCCAAATCTCCTTCTAATCCGTCAATTGAAGACCAACAACCATTAGAAGGAGTTGAAACTGAAATTGACAAAGAAGTACAATCAAGTGAAGAAGAAACCCCGGAAATGAGGATTAGAAGGTATGTTATACAAACCCAACCATTTAATTTGTTGATTAATGCATTTTATTGTAATGTTAGATTAGGTTTAATTGAAAAAACATAGGTTTTTTCGAAACACAGAGAACGGTTTGGCTCATAGAGTGTAATTTATTAGATGCCGAACCTTTAACTGAAGAATAGTTCGGCTAGTTTAGATAATCGCCGATCTTTGAGTTTCATTGGTTCGGCTGTTTCGTCTGGCATTCGTATACGCCGAACTTAGTTCAGTAACCTATTTTTTTAAGGATATGCTGTGTATTCTGTAGGATTATACTTATTTATGTTTTGTACTATGTATAGGAACCAAAAGGGTAAAATGAAAAACCGGGAAGATCAACTAGATGTGGAAGATCAACCTGAAGTGGAAGAACAACAACAACCAGAGAAGCAAGATGCTACACCTCGTGTTGTTGGGTTTCACATTCCTAATGATTATGATGTAATAGATCCAAGAGATGATGGTTTACCACACGGTCTTCCAGCCGACGGTGGCAAGGTGTTGATTGGTTACAGAGAGTCTTGGGCTAAGAGGATATATGAGACTCCTGACCATTGTCGTGCGATCAAAGTTTTGAGACATCAATGGGCTGCACATTGGGATTTGTTTAAAGAGGTGCCTGAGGTGATTGCTATAGTGCAAGCCTCTGGTTTATGGCCTGCCATTAAATATGGTCATCAGGAATGTGATAGAGTGACAGCCTCCGCCTTTGCCGAGAGATTTGCTCCTGAGACTTACACATTTCATTTACATTTTGGCGAGATGACAATCACTCCTGACGACGCGAATAAGATTACGGGCCTTAGTGTCACCGGCGAAAGCGTGGATGCAGCATTTTATAATATGAGTTGGGATGAGTTGTATAAGTTGGAGAAGGAAACTCTAGGTTGGCCAAAATCGATAACCGAACTAGAGTTTTGTTGTTCTGTGAAAGATGTCGCTTCTACCCATGATGATAAAGGTGCAGCCTACAAGAAAAACAAGAAGTTCAAGTTGTTGAGGTTGAAAACCTATTTTGAGAAAACAACGGAGAGGGTTAAAGATGGAAAGTTGGTGATGACTGTGGAGTTAGTGAAACAAACTACAACAACATATATGTTGTACACTCTTGGAAGAGATATGTTTCCAGACACTTCTGGGAACAAGGTGAGTGCTCAATATCTCCAATTTTTCAAGGATGTTCACTCGGTTAATAGTTATGCTTGGGGGACATCGTCACTTGCCTATCTACTCAATCAACTCGCACAAGCATCTAGGTTGGCAAGTACAAACATTGGAGGCAATTTCACTATGCTTCAGGTAATAATCTTCATTAAATTTGATTTTGTTGTTCAAATTATACTTATTTAAAACAAAATATTAGTTGTTCAGTGCAAATTTCGGCTTAAAACCATGCATATGTGTAAGCCGATCTTTCTGCTGTATAGGTTCGACAAGTTAGTTAATTTTCATTATCTGCCGAACTTTTATAGTTCAAAGGATATTTTGAGAAATCTTGAATTATTTATGTAGGTGTGGGTATATGACCATTACCCGAAATTCAAATTGACCAAAGTACATGCAAATTGGGATAAAACAACGCCAACAACGAATCGATATGATATGGAAGCCAAGAAAGAAAGAAATAAGAATGATGTGTTTATTAATCTCAGAGAGAAATTAGACTTTTTGGATGGGAGTGACGTCGTATTTGACCCATATTTGAGAGATGTTCAAGAAGATTATGTTGTTCAAGATAATTTTGTGCCGATAGGTATGTACTACGGACCTTTATTTTATCCGGTGGTTCTCAGAATATATGATCCTCGCCGCGTTTTACGTCGGTTAGGATCCGTCCAAACGCTCCCGTGAGTTTACGATAAGTTCAGTTGTTGCCATTGGGTACCACTGGGACTAAAAGCACCACCTCTTCGTGGTGCCCCAAATATGATCCAGAACCAACCTTAGAGTACTGGAGAAGGTTGGATGCCAACAAGTTAAATATGAACCACTTGCATATTTTGGGTGACGGTCCTCCACAAGTTGAGCCAGGCTATATGGATTGGTATAATGAAATTTCACATCCGCTTATTATCAATAGAGCAAGTCAAGTTGTAGCTGACAGGGAGAAGGCAAAGGTTGCCAAAAAGAAGTCCAAGGCCGTTGACATTCAAAAGGCATATAAAACAATGGTAAGCGATGTCTTCAATTTTTACTTGTTTAAGTGTTACTTCTTAAATATTAAAGTTATTGTTTAAGTGACCTTTAAATGGAACCAGGTTGCGGCTGGAAAGGAGTTGTTGAGAAATTTGAAGAAAGGAATTTCTTGCAAAACTAAGATGACGGTGGAGGAGCAAGAGGATTGGTACAACCAGTGGGATGCAGTCATAAACAAAGGGAAAGGACCCAATAAACCAGGAAAAAGGCCGACGAGCAAGAGGCCACGACAAGAAGGTGAAGGCTCAAGTCAAGCTGCTAGGGGCGGGCCAACTGGTGAAGAGGACGAGAATGTATGTCTAAAGGGAAAAGAGGTCGTGGTCAGTGAACTATAAGTTTGGATGTGTCGTGAAGTACACTTAGTTTGTTATATTTTGTTATGAGTCGTTAAGCACACTTTCTTTGTTATGAGTTGTGAAGTACACTTAGTTTGTTATGTTTTGTTAAATACACTTGTTTGGTTTAGTACCTTAAATCACATGTTTTAATGTCATTTTTAATGGTTTTATATGTTTGGTTCGAATGTTAGGTGGTCTTTGAAACAACTTAAAGGAACATGGTTCGGCTCAAATTACAATTTTCGTAGTTGCCGAACCTGTGGCCTTCAACAATTTTTGGATTACGCATTTGGTTCGGCTCATTATACCAGACACGAATAAGCCGAACCTTTAAATCAACAGTTCGGTTTATAAGGAAGTAGTTAATATGAGCCGAACAAAGACAATCGTCTTCTCGTAAAAATAGATCCGTTGTGGCCTTTACTATATATAGTGCTCTATTCATAGCATTGGGTCTGCTTAACTCATTGTTTCCGTCTATACTAATTCATGGAACCATTTACCGTAGAAGATGATAAGTTGCTTGTTAGAGCTTTCATTCGGACTTATCATATTTATGGTGAACATCCTGATGTGCATTATTCGATGTTTTGGAAAAAAGTAAAAGAATTCCATTTTCGGTTAGATGGAAATCCTAAACATCGTACGCGTTCGGAATTAGCCGAAAGATTCCGACAAATCCGTTATACGATGAAAGATTACATCAGAGTATTAGGATGGGTTAATCAATATCATCCCAGCGAAACTAATGAAGAAAAAGTGAGTAATCCAAAAGCTTAATGTTCCATTATAGAGTTGTTTAGTTTTCTTTTTATAAAACTAACTTTGCATTCCTTTTTATTTAGGAAGCTAGAATTCAAAGCCTTTGGGCTATACGCCATGGAGGAAGAAGATACGAGCTCGGAATATGTTACAAATGGCTTAAGAGAAGAATTCCGAGATTTATTAGAGACCTTTGCGCTGAGATACACTAGATGGTCGAAAAATTCGCAGGTTCGGCTTTTAAATGAAAATGTATTTCTGCCGAACCCCTATTGTTTTTCAAAATTTGAAAAGTAGCCGTTGGAGATGGTTTTTCAAAATAAAAATATATCCGTTACATAACACAATCCGTCAAGCATATATATAGCCACATATGATATCTCATTATCAAAGCACAAAATGGCAGCGTCTAGTCCTAAGTATACTCTAGAAGAAGATTTATCTCTTTGCAAACATTACCTAACTTACTATCCGGAGAAGGTTTCCGAGCGACGGGTAAAGGGTCTAATGAGTATGTACTACTTGGTCAGAATTCATGAAGCCTTCACTAATGAAAAAGGTAATCCAAACAACCGGGATAGGGCATCACTGTCTTGTCGAATCGAAACAATTAAAAATAAAGTTAGGGACTTCATAGCTATGATTCAGATTGTCAATCGATATCGGCTTAAAGGTGAAACAAATGATGAGATTGTTGTTCGACTTCTAGAGGAATGGCGAAGATGGAAAGGAAAAAATTTCAAATACCAAGCTCACTACAACATCCTTAGGGAGTTTGTCATAACTCGTTTTGGTTATTAAATTCTTGTAATTGTTACTTTGTAATGGTTAGTGATTTTTTATTAAGAATGGTCTTTATTAAGCCGAACCTTGACACTTGGGAAATACATTTTTTTTATATGCAAGGATCGGCTCAAATATACTTTTACTGGTTAGCCGAACCGTATAATATATGAAATCTTATCAGGATCGGCTTATTATTGAATATTTCGAATAAGCCAAACCTTACACTGTGTGTTGGGATACTTAGCAGCATTATAATTCGGCACAAAGAAATCGTCACATGTAAGCCGAACCATAACACTTGGGTAGCCAACACTGGATCGGCTTATTAGTTATATTCCCTAATAAAGCGAACATTACACTGTATGTTGTCAAAATGTGCTTCGTCTGAGTTCGGCTCACAAGAATGGTCTTTATTAAGCCGAACCTTGACACTTGGGAAATATATTTTTTTAATATGCAAGGATCGGATCAAATATACTTTTACTGGTTAGCCGAACCGTATACTGAAAGTTCTTTTTCTTCAAATCTTTACACCAACAAACAAGTTAAAAAACTACAAAATATATTCAATTCATAAAACGCGCTTTAGGATACATTATGTAGCATTCATAATCTCATATCAACCTAGGCATCCGACGAAAACAAAATGCAAAACAATTATATATATCCAATGGATTAAGTACTAGGGTGATCCTAACCTTACAACATCTTCTTCGTCATCTTCAGAAACATCTTCTTCATCATCCTCAAAAACATCTTCTTCATCCTCATCATCCATTAGAAACACTAGTCCAGGTGGAAGAGGTGGATGCAAACTTCTCCAAAGCTCCATCTCCGTAGCGTAATTTGCACACCAATCCATAGAGTAATTTTCTTCAAAAACAGGCCAAAAGGCTAACAGACACAATGGAGGTATTGGGCAACCGGGTCTAAGCTTAAGACCGATATAATGGCAGCCTTGAACAAATGCAATAAAAAGTCTTCTATCTTTCAAACTCTCATTGCAAGGCTTTGTTGGCGGCGCGTAGGTGAAACAACTTCCGGCCCTCGAAAAAGAATGAACAACACAATTAAAGGTCTCCGCGATTAAAAACCCACATATCGGCATTTGCATCCAATGATCACGTGTGATGACGGTATCCCCATGTAAACGCCGTTCAAAACTAATGAACTCTTGTGCGACCCTGTGGTCTCCGCCACCTCGCATCATTGACTTGTAGAAGTCCCTGTTTTGGCGTAGAGTTTGTAACAATATTTGACGAATATAATTTACTTCATCCCCATGGCAACCGGTTGGTTCCCATATTTAAAAGGTCCTAGTTGTTCCGCGGTGACATGGAAACCACAATTGCCATCCCCTTCGACATCATCCATGGATATAATAAACTCATGAATGGCTTCGGGTAGGTTCTCCAAGTAGTTTTTGTAAATCATATTAGAAGGTCTCAAATACTTCCCCAAACTATCTCTTTTAGGACCCTTCATTTTCCCTTCCGCATATATGGTTTTTTTTCTCCTTTTGCTTGGGCACCGGAGTGGTCTTTGTTGTTTCCATTTGTTGAGATGGAAACATCTTACCCTTAAGCTTTACGTCTCCTTCCAATGGTGGAGGACATAGAGGACCACTATTCTTAACTTCTTTGTTACTTGTTTCACCTTTATCCTTGCTCGGTCGACCACGTTTCTTTGATAGATTCACTTCATCCATCTTGTCTAACTTCTCTATTGCCTTCTTCTCTTCTTCGTACTTTGCATCATGGTACTCGACCCCGCATGGATCCCTTGTGGTAGGTGTGGGTTTTTTGGTAAGAGCATACGCTATTGCTCTCTGCTCTTTTCGGTTTTCTTTCGTGGGTGGCCTACCTTTTTGTGGCCCCTTTTCCGGTTCTAATATACCTTGTTGGGTGTGAGGATAGAGGATTGGCATCATGTTGTACCATAAGATTTGTTTTTGAGGTCGCAACATCCCACGATACATTTCGGCCAACCTTTTGCTATAAGGTGTGTCCCAAATCTCTACATCATCGTCCTCGTCGGGCATATGATCACTACTCAATTGTTTTCAATGAGGATCAATATCCTCAAAAGGTATAAGACAATCCTTGTACCGAAGTAGTTCATGCCGACACGGAAGTCCCATGCTTTCCCTAATTTTACAAACACAATATTCTTGGGAGTTAGCATCCATTTTGTCTATCAAATCCACTTTCTTCATTATAAGTTCAATGCACAAATGAGAGACCCTATGGGTTAGTCCCCGGAGCCACTTATCATCCGGGAAATCATTATGCTTCATCGTTAGACTTTTTTCGAATAACGTTATAATTCTTATAATGTCACTCATGAAATAGTATTCCATTGTGTCAAACACCGTGACGAACGTGTCCACGCACCCAAATAGATTCCTCTTCAAACGATAGTGAGCCGACTCTACCATACTTGTAGCTTGGTTGTCGAAGTGCTTGTGGTGGTTTTTAAATGCACTAACAAATCTATGTGCGTTGGTATCCAAGAATTGCTTGCGTAAATATATAATGATTTCCGGGTATTTGACGCCCCAATTCGCAATGAGCTTTGCAACATTTTCTTCAAACACTTCTTCGGTGATGGACCAAGTCAAAGCTTCCCAATCATTGTGGAAACATGCCCACATCCTTTCATTAGCCTCATATGCTTTCTTTAATTCTTTCTTCTTCACTTCTCGTTCTCCATCCGGTAATGTAGCAATTTTCTCTAGCTCTTTCAACTTAAGCGGTTGGATTATCCCTTGGCATTTCTTCCGAACATTATTCCATACATGAAAGGTACAAAGAAAGTTTTGCGCGTTCGGAAATACCTTCCTTATAGAAAACATCAATGCCGCCTCTTGGTCGGTTACCATGACCTTTGGAAGAGCATCCTCCCGGAAGATTAACTTCACTTGTTCCAATGCCCACACATAGCTTTCTTTCAACTCATCATGCAAAAAACAAAAAGCAACGGTGAAAGGTGAAAGGTGACTTGGTTGACGTATGACCAACAACGTTCATCAAGGGCATCTCATACTTATTGGTCTTGTAATTGCAATCCAATATGAGAACTTGTGGGAAGCATAACGCCAACTTTACGCATTCTGCATGGGCAATAAAAAGGTGCGCCACATGGCCGAATTCATCTAATTTCTTTTGGCAAGCATAGTTCTTCTTTTGCGCCAACCACAATAATTGTTGCATCACCAACCTACCTTGCAAATCCTTTCTTCTCAAAGTACTTCTCGCGTTATAGATTTGTTGCAACGTAGTCTTGTTATTCTTATCATCCGCCTTCAACTTGCTAAGAATTTTAGAGGGTGCCATACGTGCTCGTGTCATTTTATCTACCTCCGCATATTCATGAGCTTTGAGTTTTCCGGCTCTATAATGTCCATGAAGATCCTTTGGACGTGGGTGGTTATGGCGGCAATCCATATCTTTATTCATTGTGAAAACTCTTTCATCTATGTTCCAATTTAAGACGATCTTGAAAGGACAATTTTTCTTCCTTGTTTTAGTCTTATATTTTTTCCCGATCTTCCCAACATATGGCTTACCTTTTTTCTTCTTGCTTACTTTCTTCCCACCCCTCTCACAAATCATCTCAACCCGCTCCTTTCGGCTTTGTCTACCTTTAACTAGGACGCGGTTGATTTTCCAAGCATGTTCCTCAACCCATTTAACAACTTCTTCTTTGGTTTTCCACGTCTACATATCCACAAGTACAAAACTTAAGTTTTATTAATGATTTTGCATACAACATACTTGAAAATTAATAAAAACATAAACTACGTTAGTTACCTACCAAGTCAGTTTGGAAGTGATCTCTAGTATCTTCATGAATGACATCAACAAAGCGGTGGTTGATCCTCCATAGTTTCCATTTCAAGAACAATCTACAACAATATCGCATGTGTTTTGGGTCAGGTTAGGCTCACACGCAGTACTCTATGAAAGCCGATCTCAAGGTTCGGCTAGTTCGTGTTTGACTTATAAAGCCGAACTACTTGTCAAAAATGGATTCGGCCTATTAGGCACTAATATTATAAGCCGAACCATAAGACTTGAAATTTCTAAAAAACATAAATTAATGTTCGACTGGATAACGTGTAAGCCGAACATTACACTGTAACTCGTATATTTTTTTGTATACGGTTCGGCTTATATTATCACATCACATTTGAGCCGAACTATGAAAATTATTTGGCGCGAAAATAATTGAATGACAGTTCGGCGTATATATTTCTCAATCGAAGAAACCGAACTGTTCTTATTTGTTATGGTTCGGGATACATATTATCTGCCGAACCTTACTCTGTTGCGCCGAACTAAATGCAAAAATCATAACTTTTGGTGAAATCAAGCTACAAAATGGAAATTAAACAACTTCTACAACCATACCTGTGTATTATTAGCATTGGGTTCCTCATCCATGTACTCATCTTCGGGATTTGGCTCCATAAAGGAATCATCTTGAGCTTGAGAAAAAAGTTGAGTTTGGGTAAAATCATTTTCATAATCCAACAAATAAGCCATGTCTGGATCTCCATCGTAAGTGATATGTATTTTATTAGCTTTACGTGATGAAGATTCACCTTCCTCACTCGAATTTGTATCACACATCTCTCAATAATCGCAAAGATCACAAAGGGGAAAAAAAAGTTTTTTTCCTCCTTTCCTCCTTCTTTCCTCCTTCTTTGTCTAAAATAAGTCACTAACTATCTTTAAAAAGATAATAATTATTATCCTAAATTAACACTAAACTAACTATAATCATTAACAACTAATTAATCAGATTAACACTAATTTAACACTAATCTCAGAAAGGTATTTTCGCATTTTTGAAAAGAGGGGGATAAGGGCCACCCTAAAAATACTATTAGCCCCCTTTTTTTTTGTCTTATTCCATATGCCCCCAAAAATTTTTGTATGCCCCAAATTAGGGTTCTTTATTTATCTTAATCAAAGGATACATACATGACTCGAAAGACAACTTTACTGGACTTGCTAGAACACACAAACCAAACCCTGAAAACATAACTAAGTAACAGCAGAAAACTCCACCTCTCCTTCACGAAAAGAGTTAAACATCAGACCAGCAAAAACAGTAGTCTGAAAGTTTTGCCAACGAGTGCCCTCACCTCTCAAGTCCCGACAACAAATCTAGCAACATCGGGCCGCGGTGGCAAAGCCAAATTCTACCATAGAATTATATCTTGGGCTGGCTTATATAAATGTAAATTAATTACAGTCCCATCCTCCCACACTAGTTTGTACTATCCAAGTGGGACAACCATGAATGATTCTCGTTCTCCCTGTAAAAGAAGAAGAAGACTGTAATTACATATTCGCGAATCCAAATGGTCCAACTCTGCTCTACACTCATCTACTCTCTAATAAAAGGGGGATACTTTTGTATTCTATGACTGAGACTGACAATAAATTTCTCTTTTCCGTTTCTTTTAATCCTTTCGATCTTTTTAGGCCTCCTTTCTGAGTTGTACAAGTGTTGTCTTTGGTTGTTCGATCTCTTTTATCTCCAGGTATATTGCTTATTATTAATTCTGGGTTCATTTTATGTTTCGGATTCAACTGTTTTAGTCTAAATTTCGGATTATTATTAGAATCTTTTTGAAATCAAGTTAACTCCAGGTTAGAGCAAATGATTGTGTCAGATTATAAATTCTTGTCCGAATTTGCTCTATAATTTTACGTTGTTAATTATTTTTTGATGAGATTTTATGGCAATTGAAATCTGCGGTTTTGAATATAGTTTTACAGAGATTTATAGGGTTTTTCATGGCCTTTCAAATGAAATTGAATTTGAACTTTCTGTGTAGGTGTGGTTTGCTTGTTTGGTCTGGGTGAATGAATGGAATAAAATTGGTGTGTTTGTAAAGCTTTCATTGTCAACTGTAGTTCTAGTTGATGTAAATAACAACTCAGAAGGGGCTGGCAGTATGGCTTAGGCAAAGAAAATCATTGGTTGGTTTTTAAAGTATTCAGCTTCAACCGATGGGTTTAAATTACATGTTGACGGGTTTAAATTTCATGATACTAAAGGCAATAGTATTATGAAGAAAGTATTCAGCTTCAACCGATTGAGTGATATATGACATGTATGATTGAATATGGAACCAAATTTCTCATTGTAGCTCTTTGATTGTATGGATTTGTCTCAAAGTTGGCTGGATATCTTTCTGTATCTTAGACAGTAATGTCTTAGTCTTACTAGGTACTTGCGTCGGTACATAGTAGAACGCCATATGCATCTGTTTTCCGATTTAGCATATGTTGTTTTGTTATTGGATTTGTTTACTGTTTTGAGTTCCAATATGCAACCTGTAGTGAGTTACTTGCTAAGTAACTCTCATTGTATGCACATCTCCTTCTTTTAAAGTGAGCCTTGTAGCGTCTAGAATCTGATTGATGCATAACTCATCACATTTTAACGCCGCGTGCTTTGATTATCGAAATTCTGCTAATAGTGCGTCCTTCATCATTCTATTAAGTGATCTATTTGAGCTTCGTCGGCTTAAATTTCCAGATATAAGTTGGCTGACCCTTCTTTCATATTCAGGTGGTGTTCAGTTTCGTCTTTTGTATTCAGGTGGCGTCCAGTTTCGTCATTCGTATTCAGGTGGTGACCAGTTTTGTCTTTCATAATGAAGCTCATATCTTGTGCTTGAGAAATACTTATTTTGATCTGTAATTTTCAATGTTTTTGGTACTGTTATTAAGCTCTCGAGTCTTGAGAACAGTTATTTAGAGAATCATGCAGCTATATCATCATCCGTACTCTATGGACAGCCAGAAAGTCAGGCTCGCCTTGGAAGAAAAGGGTATTGATTACACATCAAACCATGCCAATCCTCTCACAGGAAAGAACATGGATTCCTCATTCTTCCGTATGAACCCAACTGCCAAACTCCCTGTTTTCCAGAATGGTGCTCACATTTTGTTTGATACCATTGAAATAATCAAGTAAGTTTAGTCTGTAACTTTCCCTTCTCATTTGTTCTTTTAGAGAACAGTTCTAAATATTGCATGTGACGTAGAAATTTACAGGTATATAGAGAGAGTGGTGGAAGTTTCTTCAGGTGTTGAGACTAATACCAATAATGACAGAGAAATTAATGAATGGATGCAAAAGGTTCAAAGATGGAACCCCAAGATATTCACACTCTCCCACGTCCCTGATAAGTATCGTCTCTTTGTATCCAAATTTCTTCGCCGCGTGGTTATTGCTAGAATGGCGGAATCCCCAGATTTAGCTAGCGTCTACCACCTGAAGCTAAGAGATGCATATGAGACCGAAGACAAGTTAAAAAACGTTGATCTTTTGAAGGATAATGAGGAAGAATTAGTTCAACTTCTTGATGAAGCGGAGGTTCAGCTGAGTGAGACAACCTACCTGGCAGGAGAAGAATTCAGCATGGCAGATGTAATGCTCATTCCTGTTCTTGCACGGCTATCACTCTTGGATGTAGAAGATGAGTACATTGAAAGCAGGCCAAATATCTCCAAGTACTGGAAGGTGGTTAAACAAAGGCCTAGTTATAAAGCAGTGATTGGGAATTATTTCTCTGGCTGGAGAAAGTATAGAACGCTTCTAAAGACGTGGTTGTTTGTTTGCGTCAGAAGTGTTCTGAGGAAATATTGAACAAATAGTTGAGGAGAATAATGATCATCTCCCCATGCCTGAGAAAGAATGCTATATACGTCTACTATTTTGTGATCGTACATTGGTGAGTCTTCGTTTCTAATAGTCCACTGGGAAAGCCGATCAGGTAATTGAAGAATGTTCGGTTAGTCCATATATGTTTCCTTTTCCAACAGTTTTTTCTCCGTTGGTTCGATAGTCGAAACAATCTGGATTGAGAGAATAAAAATCATGAGTTTTCCTCATAATTCCCACTTGTATTTCTTGGTGCCTGTGTAGTTTGAATGAGTACTTTTCTGTATTTGCAGTCCTGTATGTATCACCTGTAAAATCAACATCAACAAATTCCTCCCCCTGCATATAAAACAGTGCCTCCTATAACTATTTTTCTTCTTATGATCAAAAAATTGTATTTAGAATATCAATTTTCTTTGCGTATGAGATGACAACTATTTCTTGAGTCTGAAGCTGACTAGCGACTCAGCGAGGTGCTACATGTAATTTGGTTTCGAGGAAGAAGCTATTTTAACTTCTCTTGCAGCAAGAAAAGCTCTGCAGATGGCCAATTCATAAGCAATACTTAGTGCGGTATCCTAATATTCAGCCGCGGTCACACAGTTTTACTCACCACTTCGCACATGTTTCCAGTTGTTTTCTTTTTCTCTGATACGATTGCTAAAGGGTTAAGGATGGATAACCTGAGTAGGGAAATCTAGATTCTAGTATGTATTATGTACATTACTAGGCAGTAACTCTGCCTCTTGCGCAGCTAGTTAACAAATTCCGGCATGGTTAGTAAACCGATTGATCTTTAATCCCCTAAATTCCATTCCAATTGAAATGTTGGGGCTGAATGCTTTACAGGTCACATGTCCAACATTTCAGTGCAGCTGAAATGTTAGGACTGAATATGCGTGCACACAGTGTGATTTCGAGGTTACGTGGGAAAAAAATGTGGTGCGTCTGCCGCGTGTCAAGTGCGTGTGGTGTCCAGTCTCATGTGTATGCGGTTAAAACAATATTTATGGCATGTCTATATAACTCTGCCGATGACCTGAAAGTTGCAAAATGACCCCAAGACTCGTTGGGTGACGTAAAATCTGCATCATGGCTCATGGCTCGTAATTGAGATTGTAACTTAAAAATGTGAAACTATAACGCAAAACATGTCACCCTACTCAAAATTTTGCAGCACGACACCAAATTTGCGGTCGACCTAATTTTCTACATGACTAAAGATATGATTTTCTGCTAAAGATATGAAACCTATTATAGGGGCTCCAAGAAAAGAGTTTTGAGGGCTCCTAAGGATTCAAATATCCTACAATGAAGATAAGGGGACCTAATTTATAAGAAAAATACTAAAATACCCTTAATCTATTAAATATTGAAAACCTAAAACTAATTTGTTTCATTCCTCTCATTTAATTCTTCCATTTTCTTCTTCCCCATCATCTCCATTGCTTATTTCTTCGATTAATCGTCATTTCTCAAAATAATTCATTGTCGATTAACACCATTTAATCCACCCGCAATGACTTTAATAAGGTAAAAATCAAAAACCCATCTTATTTAATTGGTTTCAATGCATGGATAAGCGGAATCGATCGAATTGGGTTTTTGAAAAAACAGTTTCAGAATTGTCTACGGTTAGGAAATATGAATTTTCCCAACCGTAGACTGAACTGTCTACGGTTGGGAAGTATGAATTTTCCCAACCGTAGACAGTCTACGGTGGGGAAATATGAATTTTCCCAACCGTATATTGAGTTGTCTACGGTTGGGAAGTATGAATTTTCCCAATCAGTAGATCGTTTGTCTCTGATTGGGAAATATGAATTTTCCCAACCGTAGACAGTACTGAAACTATTTTTTGCAAAAATAAGGGATGGGTTTTCTTAGTTGTTTTTGTTTATGATCGTCATCTTCATCACAGACAGCTGAGGGTGATCTTCTGGTGTAAAGTTTCTCTCTCATCGCTCTTTAGCGATTCCATGGCGATTTTTTTTTCTCTCCGGCTAGAACAATTTAGGACTGCCTGTGGGAAGCAGATGATGAGCATGGGGATTTAATTTGGGGAATTTGAATTAGGCACGGAGGCTGCTAAAGGAGGTTTTCTTCCACTTTGTTTTCCTTTTTTTCTTTTGCTTAGGATTGTCCTTGTCTAGGTCGTATTCGGCATTTCTTCTGATCTTCTTCAAGTTTTTTGTTAATTAGTGTTCCTGTATCTCTTTATTAGGTTACCCCTTTCCCAATTTTAGTATTTCTTCTTGAAGATTTGATCTAGGGTTTGCAATTTAGGGGTTTCATGGGTCTGTGTTTCCCGATTAAAAAAAAAAAAAATTGTTTCTGATCTTAGATGTTCGATCTTAATGGAGTTATCTTCCTCTCTATTTTCATTATGTTATGTGTATCGGTTTTTGCTAGTTTTTGAAGTTTGGTTCCTTTGCAGTGTTTCTCAATTTCTTGACTTAATTGATTAATTGTTTCTTTACAGGTTTAATTAGGTCTTTTTGGTAGGAAATTTATGTTCTGCTATATATGGGTTTTGGAATGTATGTTAAAGATGATTGAATTATTATGAATTGTGTATGGTTATTGGGGCTTTTCTAAATTTGGGTAACGAATCGAAATTTCTGTGTTTAATGTTGGGGACCTCAATGGGGGATGACTTAGTACTGCTTTGAAGACGCAGTAACAATAGTGTTTTGAAAAACCTTTTCATGTCTTAGATTTGATTTATGGTTTTGGATAATTGATGATTTTGCTAATGGTATGTTAACTTCTTGTTTGGTTTTTATATAAATAATGCATAGATGGTCAGTGATTCAATGTTTTAGTGTGTTTGTGTTTCACATAAAATAGTGAATGGGCTTAAGCTAAGTTGTTATAGGTGAATGGAGTTCTCGTGAACTGTTTAGTTGATCGGCTTTTGGTGAAATGCAATTGGGTTCTGCATGTTAGTATAAGTTTTTAGGTTGAATGGGTTAACCTTTGTTTGTGTAGTTTCTGTTGAAATTGTGGTAGTGATATCAAAAAAAATAGTATGAGTTTTGCAATTGTGATTGTGTTCTTCAAATTAGTGTTATGCAATTTGCTTTGGAAAGTTGGCTTAAATTCCTTGCAATCCCAGCCTTAGTCCTGCTTTACGCCTAGTAATCTCCCTTTTTATTTTTGTTAATCTTATCTTTGTACCCTGATGTGTTTTTCTGACCATGTGTGGTTTAATGATTTGGGTGAAAATGTTTATGAAATTTAGCATTCTCAATGTACTTCTTGTTTATCTTTAGACATAGTTAGCCATATGTAAAAATCTTTAAAATTCTTTGGTGTCTTTTCTTTAAAGGCGTTTGTTTAGTGTTCACTAACTAGGATTCGGTCGTATAGTTTTAATTTTTCGTTATTTAGCTCGACTTAGATGATTAAACATCTGTTCAAATCAAATCAATTTCTTAATTCTCTTATATCGAACCTTTTTAAGGCTTATGTTGTTTAATGTCCATTAATTTTCGATCTTTCTTCTTCGGGTGTAACCTATTTGTGCTTCTATGTTAAGTTCACTTGTGTATAGACCTTAGTTTAGTATTTGTTTACTTGTAACCTTACCTCAAACCACCTTAGCGCCTCTTTCGTTTGTGCTGAATATGAAGAAGTTATATGCTCTACCCCAATCCCATGCTCCTCTGATCTGACTAAACCCCAGGTAAGTCCGCTCAAAATATTTTGGTCGTATTAAACTTTGGTCAATTTTCTCTATATCAGCTTTATCCCACCTTAAACTTTGGTCAATTTTTAAGTTTTGAATATATCTTCATGTACAATATTTGAAACTCCTACGGAGCCTAAGTCGCATTACGTGGTTTATTATGTTAAACAAGCACCAAACCAAGCCCATTTGACCTCTCAGCATTGAAAGCCCATTAAAACCATAATCACCCTTTCCATATCAGTCTTCTCATTTAACCTCATTCATCAAAACCCACTCAAGCCTATAAACCTTACTCACAATGACTATTATTGCCTGGAATTGTCAAGGCATAAATCTCCCGCCTTCAATACAACACTTAAAAGGGTTAGTCTCTCTTCACAAACCTAGCATATTGTTTCTCTCGGAAACATTAGCTAATGACCAACACATGAGAAGATTATCACAAACCCTCCAGTTCAATAATTACTTCTCGGTCCCAAAAGTTGGAAGAAGAGGCGGACTATGTCTAATGTGGAAAGATAACCTAAATATCCAAATTCTATTCCACTCTCAAAATTACATTCATACAAAAGTTACACCCCCTCCCCCAGAACAACCGTGGTACTGCACGGGTATCTATGGGCCACCGCATCCGGATACAAGGAAAATTTTGTGGCAGGAATTCCCAACAATCTTCAGCAACATCAATCCTTCAATTCCTTGGCTATTACTAGGAGACTTCAACGACGTCCTAGATCAATCGGAAAAAAAAAGGAGGAAGACAAGTAACATATGCTCAATCTCAACCTCTACTCACTCTCATGGATCAAATGGGTTTTATAGATCTAGGATTCCGAGGAGAACCCTACACCTGGACAAACAATCAAATGGGGCAAGATAACATTCTAGAAAGATTAGATAGAGCTTTAGCAACCCAACTTTGGCGAACGGCAAATCCACACGCAGCAGTTACTCATCTTCCAAGAATAGCTTCCGATCACGCCCCAATACTACTACAAAGGAAAGCAATGGATTGGCAAGGAACAAAAAACTACAAATTTGAACACTTATGGCTCTCACACCCACAACTCAAGCAGATAGTCGAATCAGCATGGGAGCAACAACAAGACAGTGAACCTACCATCGATCTCCAACTAAAACTCATAACAACCGGACAAACCCTTTTAGAATGGAACAAACAAACCTTTGGCCACCTACCAACTATGATCAAGAAATCATCAGCCAAGATAAAACAAGCACAACACCAATGTGCAATCCAATCGGTGATAGGTGTCTAAAACACCTAATTTAATATCTGGTATTTATGCTTTCTTTGCTATTTTTCGTGTGAATTATGTATCTTATGTTCGCTTTTGAGTTTTATAGGTGTTTTGGAGTCATTTGAGTAAAAGGAAGCGGAACTCGCTCAAATTCAAGATTCCTTCTCATCACCCTGGAGACAACGAAAAGATGAAGCCAATGGCGAAAGAACGGAGTCATTCCGAGTTCGTATGAAGAAGTTACGAGCAAAACAAGAATTTGAAGGCTAAAAGAGCAAAATGGTCAGGCAAGTGATATTGGCACTCCCACTGTACGTTAAGGGGTAGTCATTTTGTTAAGGGGTGGATTTTCTTAAAGGAACCGCTAAAGGGAGTCATATCATTTACTGAGGGGAAGTCAGATTTCAAAAAGTGTTAAGGGCACCCGGCCATCAGTTCAGGGCTGCCACCACCATCTTCTTTCCCATCAACAGAACACGATGAGTTCCCTGTTCAATCTCATGTTTCCGTACCGAATATAGTTAATGTGGATTTTTAAGGGTTCGAGCTGGAATATGTAGCAGTGAAGTGATGAATGAGTTTAAAGACATGGGTTAATCTCGAAATGGAGTTTGGAGTTATGGCTTCGATGCCAGTATTGATGGATGATCGGTGGTGATCGTGAAGGAGGAAGAGATGGCTGCTATCGTCGATCTTTCGCTGGTGATCGTCCTCAGTGATGAGGACTTGCTAGTGGTTTGCTGCCATTGATGGAAGTGATGAAGAGTTTATGATGAGAAGTGATGTTCGGGAAAGTGAGTTCTGTGATCGGTCACTTATAGCAGGGAAGGGAGTTTGAATTCTTCATCTCAGGAAGTGATGACTGATGGACTGTGATGCTGTGCTGCGAGATGAAGAAGTGAAGAACTTGGTAAGAGCATGTTGCTGCTGCCACTAGCGGCGATACAACGAGCTGAAGAACAGATGGAGGTTGTGTCGTTTCTGCCTTGGAAGAGGAAGAAGCTGAGCACAGCGCTGTAGGTGATGCTGTTATCTGTTGGTGGTAGGAGCCATTGACGATAAAGGCTGCTGCCAGGGAGATGGAGCTCGACAGTGATGTTGCTATGCTCGGGTAGGATTCAGGGACGGAGTTTGACAGGGAATGGAGAACAAGATGGTGCTTCTACTCGTGTTGTGAACAAGACTTGACATGGAGCTTGCTGCCATTGTCGATGGTCTGTGTATGATTTCAGGGACTATTAGGAGGTAGAGATGTTGGCAGTGACGAGGAGTTAGTCTAAGCTTGGATAGGTATCGTGTTTGCAGAGTCTGTTGTGAGACTCTGGTTGTGACCATTCATGGCAATGACGAGAGGAAAGAAACAGATACTCGAGTTTGTATGAGAGTTATCGGAACAGATCGAGTGGAGAATTATTCTCACGCGTAAAAGTTAAAAATGGGAATTTGGTACAACTGCATACATCGAATTGGATGAACAGGCACTGTTAAGAGGAGACACATCATCTAATGCTGGCCCCACGACTCATACAACCAATCAGGCACCGTATTCACTTTATTAAGATGGCCCGAGGAGCAAGGAATCATAAGCACTTAATTTAGAAAGCACAAAAACTCTCATTAACCGACTTGGCTTCATTATTATATCAGATTAGGAATGGTCGGTCGCGGGGGTTGGGCAGAAGCCTATATAAGGCTTTGTTTTCAGGGAGAAAAATATCTTATATCTTTATCTTTATTCTCTTCTTTTTCCTCTACTTGTTTTCTAGGGTTTAGAACATGAAACTTCTCTTTCTTCTTGTGATGAACTCCTTGAATATGAGTACCTAAGTTTATTATTGGTTATGGAATAGTTGGATTTCACATAATATGATTCTTTGATTCAATATATTAGTTTTGTCTCATAATTATCGTTTGCAATTCTCTGGAAATATTGTTTCATGATTGATTGATTGTTTTGTCAAGTTGCAAATTGGTAGAACTTCTAATCACATCTATTGCTAGTTTAGGGTTTGTTATACGTAAAAGTGATATTCCTTGAATACAAGTAGCATAATATGATTATAGTTTGTAGTGATATATTCTTATGATCATATGTGAATCGTAACCTTTGTTAAATCGGATTAGTGCGCTTTCCACGTTCGATTGCTTTGATTGGCCTGATTTCATAGAACTTAATGCATCTAGGGAATTAAACTTGATTAGTGCTTTTACACGTTAGGTTGTTCCTTTAGGTAGAATTCATATTCGCATCTTTTAATGTGTTTGTTGATGACATGAGGAGATTTGCGGGATATTCTTGCGATCAAGGTATTCTAGGGTCTTTGATAAAAGTCGAGATTAAAATATCAATTCTAGTTATTGTGTGAAAACATGTTTGTGAATGAAAACGAAATCCATGACCAAGATTTTCTCATCCTTGATTTGATTTGTTTACTTTTCTTTATTTGTTTTTATTTTATTTTAGTTTATAAAATCACAAAACTACCGGCGTTATTTATAGGGAACCGAAACAATTTGACAACCTAGACCTCTCTGTGGGATCGATCCTTTCTTGCCCTTGCTATATTTATATTTTGAGTAGTAAGAAAGTGTAATTTATTTTTGACGCTTACGACAGCGATCAATCGGGCTCTGACCTGGAGCTATGGCTAAATCAAGAAAAACAGCTAAGAATAGATCATATAGAGCTCCTACAATGCCATGCGACATACTGGCAACAAAGATCTAGAATTCAATGGTTACAATCAGGGGATCTCAACACAACCTTCTTCCATACTAAAGCTACAATCCACAGAGCTTGTAATAATATACAACAATTACAAGATCCACAAGACAATTGGATCAATAGGAAAGAAGATGTTGTTCATCTCATTCTAGATTATTTCACTCAGCAATATACGGCCCCACCTACAATGATTGACGAAGACCTTTTCACAAATATCAGACCAAGATTAACTCCCAGACAATCGGATCTACTCACAAAGGAAGTAACTACAACGGAAATCAAAGAAGCCCTCTTCTCCATAAATTCAGAAAGTGCTCCAGGCCCAGATGGATACACAAGTAAGTTTTTTAAAGTTTTTTGGGAAACAACTCATCACCAATTGATAGCAATGATTCGAAGTTTTTTTAATAACCTAAATATTCATCCACTTATGAATCACACAAACATAACTCTAATACCGAAAATCGACCATCCATCAAAACCTTCTCAGTTCAGACCCATAGCACTCTGTAACGTCACTTATAAAATCATCTCAAAAATTCTAGTCAACAGAATTAGACCACTTCTCCCATTTATAATAAGCCCCTTCCAAAGTGCTTTTGTCCCACAAAGATCAATACACGATAACATAGCAATGGCTGGAGAACTCTTCCATCATATCAAAACCTCTAACCTAACCAAAGATCCAAAAATAGCTCTCAAACTTGATATACAGAAAGCATATGATAGCTTAGATTGGGGATTCATCAAAACCTCTTTTACAAAACTTGGATTTCCGTCATCCTTTATAGATTACATTATGCTATGTGTCACAACAATTACATACTCAATCAACATCAACGGTACTCCCCATGGCTACATCACCCTAACTAGAGGCATCAGACAGGGAGACCCACTATCTTCCTATATTTTCATTATATGCGCTGAAATTCTTTCTACAAATCTAGGAAACCTACAGAACCAAAAATCAATTCGGGGAATCAACATATCAAATAAAGCACCACCAATCATTCATTTAATGTATGCGGATGACTTACTAATCACATATAAAGCTTCCAATCAGAGTAACCAACACCTTAAAACCCTTCTGCACTCATATAGCTCTTCTGCGGGGCAGATAATTAATACTTCTAAATCAGTAATCATCCATCACCCAAATCTAGACCCGGCCAAAATAAACGAAATTCAACAATTCTTTAATATGCCAGCTACTTCAAAACCTCCAATCTATCTAGGAGTCCAATTCAAACAAGGAAGGGCAACCAACCAAACCTTCGCTCCTCTACTTCAAAGACTAGCTCGAAAAGCCAAAGGATGGATGACAAAATGCTTAACTCCAGCCGGAAGACTCACTCTCATCAAAACTTCACTAATTCCCACCTCAAACCACATTATGCAAACACAAAATCTTCCCAGCAATATTCATAAACAAATAGATCGTATCACCAGGAATTTTTTCTGGGGACATGACTCAACCATTAAAAAACTTCATCCTATAGGATGGGATAAAGTAACAAAACCAATATCTGAAGGAGGATTAGGAATAAGGAAAAGCAGTGATCATAATAAAGCATTACTCATGAAGAGAATATGGAATCTTCATGAACAACCTAACTCCATCTGCGGAAGTCTCTTCAGTGCAAAATATCTCAACCATCAACCGATTCTACAAGGCATTAATTCCATACCCTCCTCCTCCAGTCCTCAATGGAGACAACTAGCTGCAATTGTACCTACCATGCAGCACTTGATATTCCATCAAATTGGAAACGGATTATCAACTCCGATAGAAGCCAATTGGATTCCACATTCAACAAACCTGGACCAAGCTCAATGTTATCCTATCAGAATGGTAGCAGATATCATAGACCCTTTTTCCCACTCTTGGAATCACGAAAAATTAAGCTCCCTTCCTAATACCATAACCCAAAAAATCATGAACATCCACATACCCCAGAATGCCCCTCAGGACAAAATTATCTGGCCACACTCAAAATCGGGAAAATACACAACCTCATCGGGATACAAATGTCTGACCAATAATCAACCAATTCACACTCATCTACCACCCACCAAATTCCTTTGGACTTTACCATGTCCACCAAAAATTCGGCTTTTCTTGTGGAAAGCCATTAATGAAGGATTACCAACCTTCTCACTCTTACATCACATCCACTTAACCAACTCAGACATATGTCCCAGATGCAACACTGATCCTGAACTAGCAAGTCACCTTCTAATTCACTGTCCAACGGCAACCAACTCTTGGAACACCTTACTCACTCAACTATCAGCTTCACCAAATTCCAATCCCCCATCCAGTTTCACCATTACCTCTCAGACGACCATTTCTCAAATCCTACAACAACCTGCTTTAACTTCTGTAATATCATCTTTCTGTTTCCTATTCTGGACCCTATGGCTAGCTAGGAATAATCTAATATACCAACAAAAGAAAACAACTTCGGAAGAAATACTAGCATGGGCACAAAAACTACAACAAGAATACTACGGAGCTCTACACTCTTCACCACCAATCATACCAGGAGATGCACCAGTATATAACCATCCAAAGAGAGACAAAAGAATATCAACAATATCAATAGGATGGTCTATCCCACACATCAATTGGATTAAGATTAATACAGATGGAGCAGCCAGAGGTCACCCGGGATTTGCAGGGGCAGGTTTCATATGCAGAGATTCTGACGCTCGAAGTTTAATGGCCCTGGCACAACCACTAGGAATCACGACTTCCTTAACTGCAGAAACTTGGGCTCTGCTATTAGCATCAAGAACATCATTAGAAAGACAATGGCCAAGAGTTCTATTTGAAACAGATTCAGAGAACCTCTTGAGATTCATCACATCATCTGACCCATCACCTTGGTACATATCGGGTATGATAGAGGAAATAAAAATCAAATTTCGACAAATCCCCCAGGCGGCTATTCAGCATAACTACAGGGAAGGAAACCAAGCGGCGGACGGGTTAGCCAACCATGTAGCGGATGGAATCCAAACGGGGAATTTATTAACTAAAATATGGGACCAGGCAATCCCATCTTTTATCAGTCAAATTTTATTTCATGATTCCGTGGGCACCACATACCCACGATAAATTGTAACTTAACTCCCCTTAATTAATAGCATGCTTCAAAAAAAAAAAAAAAAAAAAAATCATCATCTTCATCATGATTTATGAATGAAAAGAGAATGAGAAGACAATAGATTTAGTTTTTTTGTATATCATCATCATTTTCATCATGATTTATGAATGAAAAGAGAAAGAAAAGATAATAAATTTAATTTTATAATTCATGGAGGGTATTTTAGCCATTACAAAAAATAATTAGATATGTGGTTTTGTTGATTACTATTTCATAACCCGATTTTGTCATCTTGTGAGCCCTCAAAACCAAATGTTTGGAGCCCCTATAATAGGTTTCAAAGATATGCTCGGTGACAGTGACCAATTGGCCAATTCTATCATGCGTCTCAAAATTGCACAGTGACCAAAAGAGCTGTCACGTGACATCATCTTTGCCCATGACAATAAAATTAAGGGGAAGGATCCCCTCACACTTTTATTATCACACTATCTCATACGTTGGACGTCATATTTTGCGAATAAAAATCAAACTGTAATGGATTTGGAGCTAATATTTTGGGGATATATTTCTATTACTAAGTTCTACATGCCTACCAAAAATGAGCACATTCCGAAATATAAAACCTCGCAATCTACCGGTCTTAATTTCGATGGCCAGAAATCCGTTGATTTTCAACAGCTCATTTTCAAAGTAGTAGATGGTGGTGTTATATGTCTCGGAATACACTCATTTTTGGTAGGTATGTATAACTTGGTAAGAGGAACATATCCCCAAAATATTAGCTTCAAATCGGTTACCGTTTAGTTTTTATTCGCAAAAATGAAGCCCAACGTGTGAGATAGTGTGATAATAAAAGTGTGAGGGGATCCCTCCTTTGATTCAACATGCGATGTACGTCACTTTGATTTAAGGTCCAAGCGCTATCGTGGTTCAAGGTTGGATTATGGAAGCGGAAAATGGCGTGTGCAGAAAATTGGAGCCGCTAGGTTTTAAGATTTAAAGAAAATATGATGATTAATAATAGAAGTGTCCAATGATTAGGCGTAAATAACATAACCATTTTAACTTCAAACATAAAATCTAATTGCTTAGATTAGAGCGCCAACTGATTTGGCACAAAAAGTAAATTTTGCAGCGTCAAACCATTTGGCTCCACAAAATTAATTCCAGATTGCATTCAAGAAATCCCTTGAACGTAATTCTGAAACAAGACTTTACACCACGATTTTGACGTTGAATCTTATCTTAATCCATCATAAGACTAAGCCTATCTGACCCACAATATTTCCCGTCACCCAGAATCTGCCTAGCCTATGTGACTCAAAATTTGCTTAATGAGCTGAATGAAGTATGCCCACATGGTAAAATCTGTCCCATGGCTTATATTTGTTTGTCACCTAAATTTTATCTTGTAGAAAAGCAACGTGAATCAGAATTGTTAGAGTACTGCTCGGTCGAACTCGCATGCGTTGCTATCTCAAGCATGTTTGTCAATGTTAGTGATCAAAACTATAAGTCTTGATTTCTAGCCTATTTATAGATGTCTCGGACTAGGACATATATTGTGTAGTTGAGCTTAGACTTCACGGCGTTCATCATTTGAAGATAAAGAACTATTAAGGGGAGCTTGTGAAACTTCATCGACAAAAGGTATGTGGAGATTGAAACTCATGTATCACTTGGAAAGTCTATTTCTACCCTATCTTCTATATTGAGACATAAGTCGTATTACGATATAGTTTTCAATATACACATTTCAGATTTCGAGCTGAGTTTATCTCGCTTACATATTTCTCGAAATATGTGTTGGCAAGCTTTCGCTTCGACCAAGTTCATCTTAGATCATGTGAAAATTGTCGAGTAACATCTTACATGGTTTGTGTGATACAATCATTTGGTGTAATCTTGGAATGTTTCTTTATGATTATTTCAATAACTTGAAAATTGCTTTGATACTAATAGTATGTGAAAACGACTATTGTCATCCTCTAAGAAAATTTCAATGATTGAAATAAGAGTTTAGAACACTTAACCATTATTGGATATGTCATGTTGTGCACTCTTGCACATATGTAATCCATGTCCGGGAACCATAGTGTGCGCACCCGTTTGCGTACATGTTGGTTTGAAAAATCCGGGAACCTAAGTATGCGTACTCGTTTGCGTAGTGGCGTACAGGTTCATGTCCGAGAAACTCTGCTGGGATTGAAAGTTCGCGTGCCCGTTTGCGTACTGGCGAAACCCAATCTTAGTCCGGGTATTTCAAGTATGCGTACACGTTTGCATACTTGAAGGTTAAAGTTCTAAAATCGTTTATGAACATAAACATTTATATAATAAGGAATGCAATCTTTGCAAACCGTGGCTATAATGTTCATGATTGATTCGAGTGAATCAAACCGATTTTGCTTCAATTGTGTTCTTGTATAATTCTATGAGAATATAGCAATTGAACAACTCTTAAACTAGTTTCATTTGAGTCATTTGAACTAGTTATGGTTAAGATGAATAAGGTTGATATGAGAGTAATCATATGACTAACCTCGGTTAACTGTACACGTTTGGGTACGGTTACATAAACCTAAATGAGGGTACAGTTCATTTGTGTGTAACAAGCTAAGTTCGATCTAACGGTTGAAAGATATTAGCTTGGTTGATCAGGTTTTTCATCTAACGGTGAATATTGAATGCTTTGTTATCAAGGTAACTTGGATTGCAAATCCTGATTTGAAAACTATATAAAGGAGAACTCTAGCAACTGGGAGTTACTAGTTGCATCAACTAGAATCGATTCTCCTTTAACCTTAGGTTTCTATCGAGACCCTGTAGGTTATTGACTTGAAAGACTTCATTGGGATTGTGAAGCCAGACCCCACTATTTTCTTTGTAGTTGCGTGTTCTGATCTTGCCCGATTCTATCGTATTGAGTACAATTGAAATAATTGACTCGAGATTAATTTCTCTGATAGGCAAGATATAAGTAATCACAAACATCTTCGTTTCATCGTTTGTGATTCTACAATATCTTGTTTCGCTAGTCGATTAAGATTATTGTGAGGTGATTGATAATATTAGGTTGTTCTTCGGGAATATAAGTCCTGTTTATCAATTGGTTCCTGTTCACCTTGATTTATCAAAATATGGAACAAAAACTCTTGGGTATTTCTGTGGGAGACAGATATATTCAATCTATAGACTTTTCTGTGTGAGACAGATTTGTTTATCAAGTCTTCGACTTTGGGTCGTAGCAACTCTTGGTTGTGGGTGAGATCAACTAAGGGAATCAAATGCGTAGTATCCTGCTAGGATCAAAGACGTAAGGAACACAACTGTACCTTGAATCAGTGTGAGATTGATTAGGGTTCAACTACAGTCCAGTCCGAAGTTAATATGTAGTAGGCTAGAGTCTGTAGCGGCTTAATACAGTGTGGTGTTCAATCTGGACTAGGTCCCGGGGTTTTTCTGCATTTGCGGTTTTCCTCGTTAACAAAATTCGATGTCTGTGTTATTTCTTTTCCACATTATATTTTGTTATATAATTGAAATATCACAGGTTGTGCGTTAAGTTCAATCAATTAGAATATCCGACCTTGGGTTGTTGATTTACATTGATTGATACTTGAACATTGGTCTGTGGTACCGTTCAAGTTACTCCTCTTATATTCAATCGGGCACGCAGATTTCTATTTGCTGACTGCGGATTGAATTAAGAGTTAGAGATATTAAACTCTTTAATATACTTTTCTCTAGATTGAGTCTGACTGTCTAGTTGATTCTCTAGAAAGTATATTGTAGTAAGTCCTCTCAAATTGTCAAACGAATTGTTGGTGTGGTTGTTAGAACCCCGCATTTTTAAGAATCTACCATATGAAACAAAATTAGTATTTTGACATAAAAAATTGTTGTGTTGCTTAAAAATTGGCATCATGTAGCAAAATCTACAGTGTGATCCAAAATTTCCATATTAGCCTGAAAATTTTCCCAATTAATTTTTTTCTTATGATGATCCAAAATATGTCTTTGAAACTCAAAATCAAATGCATGACCATTTGTGACAAAAAGATTCATACAACATCCTTAGGCTAAGTCCTATGGTCTCCTAATCTAGCATCTAGATTGGAAGCTAGAATAACCTTCTAAGTTTTATGGCAATTCTAATCTAGCATCAAGATGCACTGAACCATTCCCCATGGTCGCGCTGAATGGAATAGCGCAACCATCTCAGTCGTCGGATCAAAAAATAAATCAATTTGCGCTGAACCAAACAACGAAAATTTGATTTTCTCTGCGCTGAACCATTTGGTGAAACTATCTCGCTACTAGTTGGAATGCGAGATATATCTGGAAAGAGGAGTAGTGTTAAAGAATAGGCAACGATTTTGTGTAATCTGCAACGCTTTTTTTCTAATCTAACAACCAAATCTAGCCCATATGACTTAGTCTTACCACGTGACCCGAATATATCCACTTATTTGACCATTGTAAAATAATATATGCCACCACAATGCGAAATATGTCTCATGACTTTACAAATCCGCATCATCACTCGATCATTATTTGTTTAGTGACCCGATATCTATCTTGTCAATTGTCTTGTGACTCGAAAATTTCCATTTTTTTTTTTTTGAGAATAAATGGATCTATATTGAAGAAATCCGGCTAAGTAACTTGGATTAGCGCATTAAAGGTTGCCCTAGTCAGGGATATGCCTCCAACGCGATCCCAAATCACCAGCATTGTAAGCGATACACAAGAAGTAAATTTAAAGACGAAAGAAATAGAACATGCATTTGCCTCGTTAAAAACATTGTTAAGGAAAACCCATAGTGGTAAAACCATGACTAAGGAAAAGAGTGCAAAGCGAAGTGTCCAAAAAACTATTACAATTTCATCAAAACTACCTAGAAAAATAAAATTACATTTATAATTTCTCAAGACCATGAAAAATTTCCGTTCTCCATCGGTACCCAGAGAGCTGTCTTCTAATGCTGGCAGAATATGTGTCGCCACAAGCAAGTTGTGGAAGTTGAGCGTCTTCACTCGTGATAGAACTATCAATATTGTGACCCATAATTTACCTTGTCACCCAAATTTTTTTAGTTATTCACAGTCTATTGTGATGTGAATATGTCATGTGATCTAAAATTCTCTAATGACTTGTAATCTGCAATAAAACGCACAATAAACCCTTTGAAGTAGGCTTATACATGATTATTGTGTTAGACTTATATTTTTAGACGAGAATGTTTTATTAGTTTCTAACCAATATTATTTGTTTTATGAAATTAACTTCAAAGCATATGGCTTCCAATAATACATAAATAAAAAACCAAAGAAAATCGTAGCTCATTTTCTCATACTATTTAATTATATATTTTATATTTATTTGATGGTTTCCACGTAATAATACTTTTAAGTTTGTGTAGAGAAGAAGAAAAGAAGGTCATTGAGTTACCGAAGAAAATTACTACTCGATATCCATTTTACTTCAATAAAATCAAGCAGCGAAACGCGATTTTTTTGAGGTTACAATGTATCATGATCTGAGTGACGCTTTTGTTAATGAAGTAAAGGATGGTTGAATAGATCGAAATAAAAAGTGTATTTAGAAAGAAAAAAAAATCCATGAGCTCTAAAAATTTAATAAACATCAAATTAGAGAAAAATTTGAGCGGCATAGTTTTTAATCAATTTACGAAGGAATAAGTGTTATGGGATTTGAAAATCTTGCACTATAAGCTTATGGATTTTTATTTGTATTTTCCTATTGCATTGGTTTAAATTACTTTAGTGAATATTTTGTTAGTACTTACGGTCATAAGTTTATTCAATTTTTATTAGTTTTTTTAGTAGTATTAATTATTTGTTTTGACGAAATTAAAAATGAAAATGGATCAGATATTTCATACACGAGTATGTACGATGCTAAACTAGTTTAACAATATTACTTAAGGAAGTTGATTAACAAAAAAGAAAATTGAGGAAGTTTTAACTTCCAAAATCATCATTTTCTCTTCTTTGTGTATTTAATAAATGTCTACATTTTTTGTACAAAACTTTTTTCATGTACTTCTTATTTGATCTTTAATGGAAAGAATGAAGAAATTACATAGCAGGCAAGCGATCAACAAGCTGCGCCACAAGCCCTTTTTGTATATTCAATTGGAAAAGGAAAGGGTACCGTGTACACTACCAACTTTTTTATTTGATGGGAGAATGAACCTGTGTAGTACTTTAAACAATTAAAAGAAAACTTTCAATGCATCAAACTAAAAAGATCACACACACACAAGAATTTTGTTAATGAGGAAAACTGCAATATAGCATAAGAACCCTAAGACCTAGTCCAGCTTGAACACCATATTATATTTAACCATTACAAAAACCAGCCTAATATCAGACTCTGCACTAGAATGTAGTTGAGACCGGATCGACCCTCCAAGAAATTCAGCTTTAGTCATGCTCCTTACGTCTCTTGCAAGAACCTGAACTTGATTCCCATAGGTGACGTCCTTTACAGACCTTTGCTTCAGCCAAAATGAAGGCTTTGACAAATCTGCCTCTAACGGATAGCCAATGGATTTCCATCAGAAAGATATTCAAATATTCAATTAAGGTAATGGAAATACATTTGCTTATGAGAAATTTTTAAGAGTAAAGAAGATATCAAGTGAGTTTCGATAATTAGGATAACTTACTCTCTTCAAAAAGTTATAGAGATGCTTAATCGATTCTACCTCACAAGATCAATCTAAAAATAGACATGAATCTTATGAAATTACAAAGTTTGAGATGAAGATAACTTTGCTTATTCTATCAATCTTATTACATGACCAGATTGATGGTTCTTCAATTGTCGTATAAAAGAAGGGACGAACCTTAAAATATACAAGAACTACGATAATCAAGATAAGATTTCGGTTATCAAGAATTATCAGGCAAAAGATAGTTTGAACGGGATTCACGAATCCCTTAGTGAACACTTAAACATTTGTAACCTAATACAGTTTCTTTAAGAAACCTAAGTGAAATGACGAGGGTACCAAGTACACCAGGATCTTCTCGACATCAACATATGTAAACACACCTTATACTATCTCACTGAAACAAGAACGTCTAAGAGATTATTTCAACAAGGTGTACTTGGTAATAGTGAGAGTTCGAAACAAACTAACTATGTGATCGTTACCAATACGATGTATAAGTGAAGTAAATGATACAACACACAAGATTTCGATTTCAAGCTTGTCTTGGTTAAACTCTCAAAATATGACTCAAGCAATGAATGTTCATAGATCCTTAGCAATCTTAGTTAGAACAATTTATTGTTCACAAGCTATTTTTATTTCAAGTTGTTCATTTGAAAATTTCCCCAGCAACAACGCACACTGTCTATGGCTATTGAGAATGTTTCAAATTAAATTATGAGAGATATAGAACTTCTTTGCGCAAGGTACACATACTTGTATGATAAATAAAAATCACAAAATTCTCTTCGCCTTAGACTTTGTGATTCATCAAGATAGATATCTAGACTCTTCTTTGATTTGTTTGGATTGTTCTTGAGAGGTGGTAGTGATCTAGGATTTTATGCTAACAGAGTATAAGTGTTCCAGATCCGTGAGGTTTGCCGGACTTTGTCTACTGCAAACAAATTTCTAAACCTGTAGATTGAAACATATCAAAATAGAAATAAAACAGACTTGTCTGTTGGAGGAAGATAGGTACCAAAAGTCTTAACTGATGTTAAAGCAACTCTTAGGCTGTAAAGGACGTCATCTAAGGGAATCAAGTACGTAGAAAATTACGAGATTCAAGAGACGTAAGAAACACGACTGCAACTGAATTACTTATAGGGTTAATTCAGTCTCAACTATATTCCAGTTCAAAGTCTGATGGTAAGCTAGTGTTTGTAGAGGTTTAATACAATATATTGTTCAAATTGGACGAGGTCCCAGGGTTTTTATGCAGGTGCAGTTTCCTCGTTAATAAAATTTCTAGTGTCTTGTGTTTTTCCTTTTCCGCGTTTATCTTCTTTATAATAGGAATAACACAAGTAGTACGTAATTAATCTAGATAGTTTAAGCCCTTATTATTTGAGATGAAAAACTAGACTTGTTCTTGTTGAATTCATATCTTGAAAGACATATTACAAGTTTCATACTTGTCAGAGTTCAGATCCTCTTAATTCGGAGACGACTAGATTGATCATGGATATTGGTTTTTGAGATTGTCCAAGAACTCTTCTACACAATCAGATACACAGACCTTTGGTTTATACATATTGAATGTAGAAGAGAAAGAGAAAAAATCTATGTATAATATTCTTCAAGAGATTTGCTTTGACCTACTTGTAATTGTATTAGGTTTTGTCCATACATGATGCCAAATGAACAAATTGGTGGTATACTTGGTACCCTCTCCTTTTCATATAAACTATACTTCGTAACTCCATATACATAATTTTTAGGAACAACTATAATATATCATTCCTTATCATACTTTGATCATAGTATAATGATCAAGTCACCTATACTAAAGTCAATGTAACAAGTTTAACTTTGCATGCTATGTTTTTAATGAATAAAGACTGGAGAAAATAAAAATGGAAAAAGTCAAGTCCGCAGTTACTAGCCTCGAACTGGAGGACGATGTCTTCATTGAATATGTACCTTAATACTCCTTTTACTAAACTTTATAATATTGAAATATACTTGAACAACATTTTCACATTTTTATTCCTTTATATATTTTAGTTTAGTGAAATAAGAAGTTAGTTAATTAATTATTATTATTTTGAGGAAGTGTTAACTTTGAAATACCTATTTTCTTTTCTTTGTATTTTCGGTCTTTTTCCTTACAAATTGTTATAAAACACAACAATTATAAAACACAACAAAAAATATATATTATCTACATTAGTAAAAGAAAACAAGAAAATCGTTTATGAAGATCTAAATTTTGAAGTAAATGTCTTATTTTTTCGAAAGTGGACATTCGACGAATGAAACAACATATGAGCAATTAGTATCCTAAAATAGGATTATTTGCACTATTAGTGAAATAAACAACAAATGCACTAGAAAATATGATATTGGAGATTCTAATATAATAAAACAAAAACAATCAAATGTACAATTAAGATTAGCATATAATTACCATGTCTTGAAATTTTTGGGTATCAATAATAATTGATTACCAGCTAGCCACTATAACTTCTACTGATTTTTTTGGGTGTTTAATGTCGTGAGCTTCAATGATTTTTTAGTAGAAAATTAGGTCATATAGAAAATTTTAACAATGATTTTCTCAAACATGCTGATGACCTAATTTTCTACATGATTTTCTTTTTCATTTCCTTCCCATCTTTGTAATAGGGGGTAATCGTCGTCCATCTTTGACCCATATAATTCTCCTTGAACGTGAACCCCTGCATATGAAGGGAAAATGAAACCAAAGATCAACTAAATGAGTTTAATCTTATGGATGCTACTTGTTGGGATACTTATACAAAATCAAATCAAACTTGCCTTTGAATTAAAAAAGGATTACCTTAGCAAATGAGTTGTTTTTCCATGCTTCTGCGTATTTCTCGTGACCAACAAATACACACACCGAGTCATCAAACTTAAGAAATGTTTATTCTTCTACTAATTAAAATAAAGTCGAAATTTTTAACAATGGACTGATTTTGATATATATAAAGAATATAGAGAGATGTTTAATCAGCTGTAAATATAGTTTAGTAAATTACATACTTATGCTATGCTTATCCAACACTTGTGTTCCTTCTGTTGCTCTCACGTTATTTTTTGTCAGTTGTCTATCACAAGCTAACAAAATATGCTCGTCTAATTTCAGCGCAACGATACGTCTCCCCCTCCATTTCGTTTTATTTGTAAGAGGATTTTTGTCAATCAATATATTCCAAAGTAACAATAAAAGATTTAAAAAAAAAAAATCAACGATATAATTCAAGACGATGAAAAGAGGAAAGAAAAAAACTTATTGAGATAAATGTATGATTTAGAAACCACCATATTTGAGAATTTAATTTTTTTTTTTTTACATCTTAGTTTGGTAAAATTAGAAAATCAATCAAGTTGATGTAGATATCTGCCACAACTTTAATTATTTTGTTCATTTTAGCCTAAATATAGTTTATAAAACAACGTGAAATGACTTTTAACAATGAAAGAAGCACAAAGAAGATCAAGAGTGAAGGGTTTTTTAAAAGTTAACGAATAGAATAACACAATCAAACATGATGTTCAACTTTAATAATATTAACAAATCAAAAGTAACTTCAACAAATCCGGAATGCATGTGGGGTGTTTATGTGCATTAAAATCTTCAACTCATCTCGTAATATTTAAACCTTCCATATTCGTCATATTTTTCAAGATTATTATGCATGTATCCTATTTGTAGCCCCATTAATTTATAATAAACTATTTATTCCATGGTCCTTCTATTCTCATATAAGGTCACTCAAGTTTGTTTGAAGATTTGACTATCACAGATCTAATTGATTTTGGATATATGCAGGGGATAAACCTGTTGATCACATCAACGTTAATTAACTTTATTCTGTATGACTGATCAATAATGGAATCAAGTTGTTTGCAGCGGTAGATTGAAATTTAAAATAAAAATTTTGGATACTTTTCCTTTTGGCTCTAATCTTTGTGTGACTTTCTGCGAGCTAGATTCTCTAAGATTCAAAAGCAGTTTATTCAGATAAGTACTATAAGACTTGGGAGATCGAACATACTGTCTAGCGACATTCATTCTGGAAAAATCTTGTTCATCAAGATTGATTATTTCGATAATCACTGTTTTGGTTTGATCTTTTGACCAAAGTAGTTTATTGATATAAATTCAAGATCCTTCACTCTATTTTATCACCGATCAAACGTTGATTTCAGTGAATGATAAGTGAGTCACTAGGTGAGTATAAGTGAGTCAGATACTGAATATTATTCAGTCTTTTGCAAAAGTATAAAACTAAAAAGGCTCATGATGTAAACAAGATCATTGATCGATAGAAATTTCATTTTCTACTTTGTTTTTATATCTTCTGATTCTCTGTAAGTTTTTAATCCTTAGCCGATTTAGAAAGATAATCATGGAATCCAAATTCCATATGATCAGATCATTGATTCAGGATCAGAACTGGATTGATGAAGTGAATATTGTGATTTTAGTCAGAAAATTGTAATCAGATATTGTGAAGGTATGTTTCTGAACGAGTTGAGCATCTTCAAAACCTTCTCAATCCTTTCAATTAATCAACTTTTTATTTTGTTAAATTAAACTACAAAAGAAATTAAAATGTGAATATTTGTTCAAACATATTTTGATATTATATTTCTTAGTAGGAGGGTAGAGCATAATAGTATAGTATTTAATACTATAAGAAAACTAAACAATAATAATATTGTATTTGATCTATTGAGGTAACTATACCTTTAGTTATTAAACAAAACAATAAGAAAATAAAACTAAAGCAGTATGGTTCTTAGCTTCCCTCTGATAGCACTACTAGAGCTTCTTGATCCCAAAGACTTTAAACAAAGGTAACAATAGATGTTCGACCTAGTAGACTACTCTTATCTATTCCAAGTTAGGTTTCTCACATGCCAGAGGTATGTTCTGGGATAAGTTTGCAAGGATACAAGATTCCCTATTTATAGAGTTATGACCAAGGCATTGTTCGGAAACAAGATTCACCAATTACAAAAATTCTAAAGATATGCGATAAATGTATTTTCCAAAATTAATAAAGATCTAATATTTTCCAACTCATAATTGATTTTTCTCATAGTATGGCAACTACGATTATCTAGCACATATATGCAAACCTCTTGGAGCGGAAAGAATATAATTTCGATACCATAAATGATAAAGAAAATCGATATGGTAGGATCTTGACTCACTTGAACAATAAGATATTAGAGTTTTGCACATTTTCGAACATTATGTCAATATTTATGAATATTGCCAATCTAACTCATATGCATCTCGATGTGTAACAAACTCATGAAGATAACAGAGACAAATTGAAAATGCAGAAATAAGTTATACATATAGTCATGATGGGTCATGACTTGGGATCGGTCATTGGATCGATCCTTACCAGAATGGATTGGTCCTTCTAGGATGGATCATGAATCCTTTTTTTTACTAAGAAACAAGTTTCGTAAGTCAACTACTTCAATTTTTATAAGAAAAAAATTATAACATATATTAACGTAAGGATTCGCTTGGAAGTTCAACATACTAATTAAATAATAACAAGTTACCAATTTTTGTAATTTCGAAAATATGAAGTCCATAGATAAACTATACTTTGTAACTCCATATACTTAATTTGTCGAAATAACTACAGTCTAACCTCGATAAATACCCTCGGGACCATAAAAAAAATATCTGGTTAAAAAATATCTGTAAGTTTTAATTAACGCTATAGAAATGTGATGGACGTCGAACATATTTTGAACTATCCTATTGAGAATTATCTAGTTATGGAATCACTTAACGACCAAAATATTATTGAGTTTGTAATAAATAAGAAGAATGATCCTGAACCAGATAATACTAGCGTCATACTAAATATGCCACCAAAGAAGCATTTCAAGCAGTAGTCGCTATTAAAAAATTACTTGTTACAATACGAGCAAAATATTCCAGAAGCTACCCTTTACAAAAATTAAGGACGGATGCATTTTGGTTTAGATAAAAGGAAAAAAAATCAACTTTAGATGTATTTTTTTGAGAAAAATTGATTTTTATACTAACATTGTTGATTGGATGAAATGTTTTGGTATATATATAGATTTTTTTTAATAGAATTTAGTGGTTATTTATTTATGTTTCCATAGGGACCTTAAGGACTAAAAAAAAAATTTTTTTTAAAAAAACCGTTAATGCATTTAGCAAGGTTATTCATTTAGCCCATTTGCCCACGTCGTGACCGGAAAAAATTATTCATTTTAACGAGGTTATTCATTTATCGAGGTTGGACTATATCTAATATCTTTCCTTTTGATACTTTAATAATAGTATAATGACGAAGTCAACAATACTATAGTCATCGTAACAAACTTCACATGTCATATATGTTTTCAATGAATAAAGACTTGCAAGAACAAGTCAAATATGTAGTTTCTAACCTGAAACTGAAGGATGATGTCTTCGTTGTCGATACGCCTTCAAGGTCTTCATGAGTGACTAAAACAAGTTTCAACATTTTTGTTCCTATTCTAACCTAACAAAGTTGACTAATCAAGCGACTCGAGTTTTGTAACTAAACTTGACATACCACTGCTTAGTGGGTCCAACCAAGCAACGCTCTAGCACTAGGATTTTGTTAGGAAATAATCATGCTAATTGTTTATTGTGTTCTTCATTTGTGAAGAATACAGTGACAACCGTCCAAGTTTATAATTTTTCGGCCTAGCCAATTATGGGAAGTCGCCCGAGTTACCTAACCGATTCTGGATAAGAATTTCATAGTCGCAAACAAAATGTGCTAGAGTTATTAAGAGGGTAAAATAAAAATATTTAATAACTAGATTGACCATCAATGTTGATCTATCCTCCAAAACTATTTTTTCCTTTCACTAAGATCAATGTTAACGTCTTCATATTCCATTCATGAATAATAACATAATCATATTCACCCAAATCCACTAACCTAGTTGTAAGTTTTCTGGTATGCGACCTACATTTCATTCCGTGTTAAATCATTATGATCAGAATTTTTGTTCATCAAAAACGAGCGAAGACTATCAAAAACCTCCACAAGTTAGATATGAAAGATTTGACTATTAGTTCATCCATACAGGAAATTCAATCTTACTTTCTAGCTTTCTTGATGATGATTACCACCCACGACTTATATCTAAGTTTGGAAGCTAAACTCTACAAAAATTAGCCACTTAAAAGTTAAAACTCAATACAAACTAATATCGGTTAAATTATGAACATTATGTGAAATGAAGGTGGCTGTTCTAGAATGACTTCAAATGAAAAGCCTATTAACATCTGCATAAATGTGTACAGAATCTGCATACATGTAGGACGAGACTTGTACATTAGTCAGTTCGTTGTTAAGTTAATTTGGGGAAGGGGTGAGCAATGGGTAAAATTCGTGGATTTGGTGTTAACCACACCCTTTACATCTAGATGGCAGGTGCTAGATTTTCATCCGTGCCCGATCCATCACTCGCGGATCTAACATCCGTGGGTGTGCGGGTGGATGGGTTAGATGCTGATGGATCCGCATATTTGTATTAAATTTTTCATTTAAGTAAGATGAAAGTAAAACTAATAAAAAGTATTGTTTAACTAATGATTTATAACATCTTAAATTATACTTAGATAAATATTCTCACATGTTTGGAGAAATCTTCTTTGCGATCTACAAGCATCATGTAAAACTAAAATTTCCATAGTTGAATAATACGAAGTAAATATACTACTAGATATAAATTACTAAATTTACCTTCATACCTCGCCTAATTCTCAAAAACACCTTAACCTAGCGGATGAGAGTATCCAAAGAATTTCTAGTCATGCACACGCACCCAATCTAATATTTAATGAATTTTTAAAGAATCCTAATTTGGGGCATACAGGATAATTTTGGGGCATACAGAATTATGATGCCATCCAATGCAAACTGCTAAGGGCTGTCCTAGTGATGTTAAAGTTACTGCAATACCCTCGTATAGTTTAAATTACATTACTACCCTTTCACTTAATTAAATTCTAATCCTAAAACTTTCCCACTAATTAACCCATCCCCTAATTAACTACCCTCCCACTAATTAACCATTACCCACTAATTAACTCACTCATTAATCCTAAAACGGTTACTTAAACAAAAAAAAATTAAAAGTTTTAAAAACCAAAAACCCTTCTCTCTCCTTCTTTTTCTCATCTTCTTCTCCAAATTTTCAGAAAATTTCTGAAAATTTGTTCGATTAACAAACTCGATTAAACACATACATGCACCTCATGTTAAGCGATGCCCTAGAAATACGGTGTCGAATCCTGGTGTTGCTTCTGTAGCATCTCAATCTAGGCTTTTTGGAAAAGATGCAGATGAAGTGGATAGTGGATCGATTGGTGTTGGAGAGGGAGAAATAGAGGCTGATTCTTTAATATTGCACATAGAAAGGTATTTCCCACAAAAACATTGTTTATTTTTGCGTATTTCGTTGATTTATGACATGTAATCGATGATTCGTCTAGGTTTTTGTTAGTTTCAGGGTAGTGTTCGGCTGAAATGTCGCAGCCGAACTTATTTTTTTTTATACAGACGAAGAACAGTTCGGCTTAAAATGTGTTATATTTTGAATATCGTATGAGCCGAACCAATGAGTTCGGCACATAAAATTTTGTATGATAACCAGCCGAACTTGAATACCATTGTTATATTTTGAATATCGAATGAGCCGAACCTGAGTGTTCGGCTTATAATTGTTTTTTATGCTAATCAGCCGAACTTGGATACGATTACTTAATAATCCATCTTACATTGTTCGGCACATTGTTCGGCTCACTCGATAAATATCGAATGTGCCGAACTTGACTCTGTGTATGGCTAATAGCATCCTATAAACTTGTTCATTTATAGGTGACTTATCACATTGTTTGGTAGAGTCATATTTATTTATTTTGGAAAATTAATTAAGGTGTATCATTTTTTTAGCACCCATTCGGGAAAATTCAAAGAGAAGATTAAAAGGAAAACAATGGAAGTGACTACTTCTAATTCAAAAACTCTCAAACCTCGAGGTGGTGGCACCAAAAACTTGCATGCAGGGCGGATGTTTGCCGGTAGAACAAGAGGATGATAATGATGAAAATAAGGGTGTAGTATGAGGTTATGATGAAGATTGTGGTGGAGGGGGAGGAGGGGATGATGAATAGGGTGGTGATCGTGAACCTCTAACTTGATTTTTCTTCTCAAAATTGATGCATGTCGTTTTAGAGCTTTAGATGTATTTTTTATGATGTGGAAGATAATATGAATGATAAAATGTGGTGTAAAGAGATAATAAAAATTGAAAGATCTCTTCTTAAGGATTTTCTTATATAGAGCTCTCAAAGTTAGGCTTTAGAATCCTTCCTAAACCGTTTCTCTTTGAGATAAAAGTCAATTTTGCGTCCAAACATGTCCCGTAAGCAGTGTCGGAGTTCGGCTAATACCTTGCCAACCTTCCCGGCCGAACCTAACAAGTGAAATTTACCCCAGGTGGTTGTCAGGTTCGGCTGACTCGGTTAGATTACTTTTAAGCCGAACTTATCTCTGTAAACACTTCGAAAATCTTGATTTTTAGGCTCCAGGTTCGGCTAACTCGTGATGATGAGTTATCAGCCGAACTTATCTCTGTACACTCAAGTTTTTAGATTTTATTTTGGCCATAACTTCTTCGTCCGATGTCGGAATGACCTCATTCTTTTTGCGTTGTTTTCGTATTTTCATTCTCTTAAAGATGACGATAATATCTCATTGATTTGAATGACTTTAATTTGGACCTTAATGTTCTCTATTGGTAGACTTCACTATCGTTTGGGGTTGGGTTCGGCTCATTCGCAATACTATTTGAAAGACGATCTTTCAAGTTCGGCTCATTCGTGTTTGAATTTAAAAGCTGAACTACTTGTTATATATGCGTTCGGCTTATTGGGGACTAAAATTATAAGCCGAACTGTTCTTATTTATCAAGGTTCGGCATACAAATTATCTGCCGAACCTAACTCTGTTGCGCCGAACTACATACAAAAATCAAAACTTTTGGTGAATTCAAGCTACAAAACGGACATTAAACAACGTCTACAACCATACCTATGTATTATTAGCATTAGGTTCCTCATCCATGTACTCATCTTCGGGATTTGGCTCCAAAAAGTCATCATCTTGAGCTTGAGAAAAAAGTTGAGTTTGAGATTGAGTTTGGGTAAATTCATTTTCATAATCCAACAAATAAGCCATCTCCGGATCTCCATCGTAATTGATATGTATTTTCTTAGGTTTACGTGATGAAGATTCACCTTCCTCACTCGAATTTGGATCACACATCTATCAACAATCACAAAAATCTCAAAGAAAAAAAAGTTTTTTTTTTCTTCTACTTCCTCCTCTTCTTCTTCTTCTTTTTTCTACTCACTCACTCACTCTATTTAAAAAGAAAATTATTATCCTAAATTAAACTCGAATCCTAACTCCAATCATTAACAACTAATCATTTAAGTTAACACTAATTAACCACTAATCATTCAGGGGTATTTTTGCAATTATGAAAATAGGTTGGATAAGGGATACCCTAGAAACACTATTTCCAACCTGATTTTTGTCTTATTATGTATGCCCCAAAATTTTATTGTATGCCCCAAATGATGGTTCTTTTTAAAAATGAATCCATGTCCTATTCACCCATAAGTGGGTTGGGTGTCCACACACCAAATTACAGGTGGATTGGGTTAGATTGGCGGGTTGAACTACCCACTATGCTCACCCCTAATTTGGGGTAATATAAAGATAAGTATAGCAATAATGCTTAGTGTACCGGGAGCAAATCTCGCAGCTAAACTCGTGTGAGGAGAGGTGGGAGAGTGCCTGGATCCACATGAGCCTTTACCATCCTGATGGTGAGAACGCTCCCACTCTCTGCCACACGATCAATCCACGGGATTTTACCCGGTATATTTGGCTGTTAGCATCGCTCTAAATATACACACATTGTACACGACACAATTAGCACCTCTGCATCCTCAAGTGGTCCAAAAAGACTTCAAAGCAGTGCAGCTGCAGTTAGTTGGGCTCCTTCAAATTATGGTCACTCCGTTCTGAATCTCTAACTCAACAATTTAGTGATTGACTGCATTTATTACACATCTTTAAAGCAAATCAAGCATCCATAGTCATGACTTACCACTTCACAAGGCCAATAATTTATCCTCATCATGTGTCACTTCTCTTCTTCATTTACGCTAGTAAGGCCACATGTGCGATGCACATGCTTGAGTTGGATTCTTTTAACAACACCAAATTTGATAATAATGGAAAAAAAAATCTTAAAATAAAAATTGAACATTCTTGTTTGTAGTCATTACGTAGATAATTTAAAGAGCTTTCCAAATATATTAATTTTGCAAAAATCCGATGTGTATTTTTAAAGATATCTAAATTTTAATTTTTTTGATCTATTTTTAAAACAATGGCATTCCTGTAAATATACAAATAATAACTAAAAGCTTAGTTAATGGGGGTATTATTGTCATGTGAAAAGCCTTCACCAAACAATTACCTCTTTTATTTATATTAGTACTAGGTATCACCGGGGCCTTACGGCCCCGGCTCAACCTCCTATGTTAGCGTCAGTTTACATAATGTATTTCTTTCTCATTCCAGGGTACTCATAATTTTATAACATTAGTAAACACCTATTGTCACAGAACATAGAATGCAAAATTCACATTGCAAACACTAATAACAGAAGAATCCAGTTTTGACACTGTAAATCAGTGCATGGCATATACTTCTTTCAAACATCACATTTCATCGTGCTTGTTGGCAATTTGTTGTTTCTGATACAGCCGTAAACAGAATATTCAGGATTAACACCCACAGTTTAGTTCAAATATTAAATTAAAAAACCATAGTACTAAACCCGTTGCTCTTCATACATTTGGCAAAGAGACCCTTGCTCGACTATTGCAGGTTTCACACCATCTACTCGTCCAACACACTTGCTGCAGAGAAGCATCCTGAGTATGGTAGGATGGAATATCAACTGTGGATGGTGTTGTAACTGCTGGTTCCCCTGATAGACAAAATAATGAAAGTTGAAAATGCTATAAGAGAAGATGCAGAAACATAATACAAATATATTGTACATCCTATATCTTTCTTGGTTAAATCGATAATTTCGTGGACATGAATTTGATTTTTATAGAAAGAGAAAGTGTGAGAAAGAGAGGTAGGACTTGATTTAAATCTGTTCAATTCTTGTTGATTGGCCAAAAAAGCTAGAGGTATGGATAGCATAAAGTTCTTGTAACTAACGTCATTCTTTTTCTTTTAAGTGAACCCCAATCATCTGATTCTTAGATTGTCGTTCTCCTTCACCTCCCTCTTTCTCCTTACACTGTTGTGCTCTCTTCTCTTGCGTGTTGTTTATGCAGATGATCGGAATACCTGGAAAGTCAAACGGTAATCAATATTACGTTACATATGGATATCAATAACACAATAAAAACATGTCTATACCCAAACCACATAATCATATGAATTTTAGAATTGCTCATTACCTAAAATTCTCAAGGTACGTGGTGTTTCGTTCTATTAATGTTATTAGGACTACTTTGTAGTGAACTTCCTTTTTATGCAGGTAGCATCATATTTTTCTTCTATCATATGCAAGTGCTTCAGATGATATTGTAGACAGAAACACAATAAGTAAATATGGTTGGATAATATATGCATGAGAATAAGAATAGTTAATCATCAGTATCAAACCTTGGTTATTGCTCTGAGTATCTTCTCCTGAAATGATTGCATGTTACAACGTTCGTTTCTCTGATATAAGCAAAACCTTAAAATTAAGTTTTACTTTAAAACTAAAAACCATTTCAGATTCGTATCCTCAACAGTTAATATACCCATCTCCCATGATCAATCTCTTAGACAAAGTTCATACTCAAAAAGCTGCCAGATCTCAAAATTCACCATTCTACAGCTATTTCCTAGCACTATGTATTATCAAAGTCGTGAGATTTGGAATCAATGTTACAAGTAGAGTGACGACTTTCAACCTTTACAGCCTCAAGAATGTCTCTTCTCTTCTTGCTACTTCGTTATTTATGTTCCATCTACGTTAGACCCTGCAATTAGTGGCGGCGGTGTTGGATTGCTTGCCTTTAATATGTAGCTACAAATGACACTACTCTCAGACATGCATTAGGACTCCAATTTCCTGGGAAGTCACCCATCTCCCTTTCAGAATCAGGTAAGTAGTAAAGATTAGACTCATCAACATAAAACCATTTGCAAGACAAATCGTGAAGAAGACAGATTTGTGTATTGGAGATATATGGATTTACATGTACCTGCTTGTAATTATAGTCTAAATTCTGCACTATTTCCTCTGACTTTCCGCACTATAAATAAAAGTAATTCTTCTGTTTCATATGGATTTCAAGTAAATTCGCAAGACAAATTCAAAGAAAATAACTTTTCATTATAACAGTGATTCTATTACCTTTTTTTTATCAATCTGCCTACGCCAATCTTCCTTTCCTATACAAAAACTCGGGTTAATCTGATACAAAAATCAAGAAAATACAGATTATGATGAAATCCTACCAAATAGCTAATGTTCAAATAGTAATACACAGTTTATGCGAATAAGAGTTTAGAAAATAATATAATAACTTACGCGCTTAGCAGCAAAGAGACAAATTGGCCTATCTTTTCTCTTCCAGAAATGGTTCATGCAGTGGCAGCAGAGAGACAAACGGTATATTAGATTATCCAACTGAGGCTGGGTTAGTAGCATCTACGGTTCCAATCCAAAGTGCTCCTAAATGCAACACAACAATTAGACGTACTAATACTAACTCAGTTCTGTTAGGGCTGGTCTTTCTCTCTTTCTGCACGCATGTCATCAGTTCATGTTTCATTCCCCCCTTTTCAATTCATAGCATGCACTACTTTCAGTTTCACCTGCTGTGATCCTCTTGAGTACCACCAACAGACTCCATTTCTAACCATACAACTACCGAACCATCTACAACTCCACCAGTCCAGCAAAGCTGCAGCTCAGCTCCAATAATTCTCAGCAGAACCACAACTGCTAATTTCAAATCACCGTTACTGAATTTAACATAAGCTAGCAAAACCCATCACTCCATATTAGAACTGAATATAGCTTGAAAAATACTTGGGCATGTGTTAAGTATTTAGATACAGTGGAGACATGATAGTGAGTGATGCAAAGCTCTAAGTTGATTTTGCACACCTCTCATTGGCAACAATGCACTCATCTTCAATAAACGCATTGAAGCATGGAATAGTTTTTCATGGTACATTCTCTCATACCTATTTTTAATAATTTTGATTACTCTATTTGGTTGTTAGGTAAATTTTGTTCCATATAGTCTAGGTGGATATAGTAAATTGAATAAAAATAGATTCAGTGCATGCAAAAGTAATGAATTTATACCATCACGTGATCAACACTATCAGCTTCCAATGGTGATACATCGCGCGCTAAGTTCTGTAGCTTCCATCGTGGATATGTTCCAATCTTTCGGGGAACTAACTCCTGGCCACTTCTCCTCAGATAGAGTTCCCAATAACCTGTCACAAACATCATAAGGAAACAGAATCGCTAGATTATGCAGATAAAAAGAAAGAGTAATAGGTGGCATTAACAGACATCACAAATGTTCTACACTTCTGAAAGTTCTTTTCAATCCATACAACAATGCCCATGACAACTAACCTACAAAGTCACTAAAAGTATCCACATTGATAGTATCCTTGTACACAATCATGGTACATGGTCTACAACCATGATATCTGAACTGATGAGCAAGCTTCTGTAAAATATGATATTGTAAAAGAAGCAACAATGTAATGTGTCAGGAAAGCCAAACAGTGCCTAAACCAAGAGTTCAGAATACCCAAAGATGCAATTAACGAATTGTAATAACTCATGTCATCACTACATTGGTCATATAAAGTCGAGGACGCAATGTCACGTCAAAGATATACGTATTCTTCTCAAGGAGTCTGACAATTCCTTCCTACCAAGCAGACCCAAGAATAACCTCACATCATGTGGGAGTCTTCTTAAATATAAACTATAAAGTAAGCCAAAAAATTGCCATCAATTGTAGGAACTGATGAACCGACAATCTGACAAATTCTGAGATGTAAATTAATGAACAATACCAATAAATATTATAGAAACTTTGTTACCTGAACTTACAAAAAAGCAGAAGATCTGAAGATTTACAGATAAAGTCTATATCTTTATACTGACGCTCTTCTTGACTACCAAAATAATTCATTTGTGCTTAACTAAAGGTCATAGGCTCATAAGCATTTGATCTTCCAGGTTTAGCTTCATGTTAACGTGATAGGGATGCTTTATATGGTATCAAATGAATTGCTTAAAATAATGACGCAATGCATATATTGAACTTTGAGAGAGAGAGAAATAGAGAGAGGAGTACCAGTGAGTTGCAAGGAATGAATTGCAGCAAGCAATATAGATATGCTCCATCAAATGAATCGAGTCATGCTCAGTATCAAAACTGTGGGACATAAGAACAATATATAAGAACATACTCTGATTAATGAATGTTGAAAGACGATCAAAGAGGAGGAATCCACTTCATGAACTGGTTTTCGGATGACCTTGGATTAGTATTAGAAAAACAACAAAATCAACAAAGTAAAACGTATAAAGAAATCATTAAACAAAAACGAATCAAACCAACCTAAGTAACAACCATTACATCCACATTGACCATACTCCCACCATAAAAAAACCAACCTAAGTGACGCCCCTTGCATAAAGGTAATCACATTGAAGACGAATTGCAAACATCCACAGCTTAAGTGCAGATATTTCGAAGATGAGCCCCATTGCCCTGCAACAAAAATATGCCACAGCTAAGATTACATCGATGACCCTATAAGAGATTTGCAAGAGCCGACAGTCTGTAAGAAAAATATTGCACATATTAAATATTAAGGAAAAGACCACAACACCTGAAACTTAACATTACATAAAATAAAAAAATTTGAAAATATCTATTCAATTTCTTTGGGTGGGATTTAGTTGGGGAATATAAACCTAACTGAAGACAGAAACCTGAATTATCAATTTTAATCTTACCAATTCTGGTATCAACAAATTTTTAATGAGTCAAATACCTACAACTCAAAATCTTAATCGATACTTAAGATTTAAAATCTTATAGCAAGGATTTGACCAATCTTTACCTCAACAACAGCAGCAATTACATTGGGTAGATACAATCCACTATGTGTCATTTAAGTGAGAAATAACTTGAAGTATTAAACAGGGTTAACTCTCCTGAAAAATCTTCCAGGATTTTTGTTGTGTATCTTGTTCATTATGACCTAAGATTGAAAAGGAGAAATAAAGTAAGAGAAAAAGTTGCATAAAATGCATTAGCTATAAAAAATAAAAATAAAAACACTAAAGGTTTGTATAGTAATTAATTGGGTACAACAGATCATTGGAAACTGATCACGCTTTGTATGCATACATGGAAGTCGACTTACTAAGTTGGAAATGAGTAAGAAAAAGTAAATATTTTGACACTCATTACTTAATTAGACTATTAAACACAATTCTTTAGCCATCTTACCGTCTTTCCTAATCATCCCCATACAGTAAATTTATACTACATATAATCACCATATCTATAGACTAAGGTTTGGTCTCAGATATTTCAATGGGTACCTGCAGATTACAAATCGAATATGGAGATTTATTTAAGTTTTGTTTATCGTTCAATTTTAGTTTGTGGTCATAGCAGAACAGTCCCAATATTTAGTTGGTCCCAATATTTAGTTGGTCGTGTCATATTATAGTGTGTTAGTTACTCGGGTCACAGTAGAGTGTTTAATTAGTTGGATCATAGAAGCTGGAGAAATTTTAAAGGCAGATGTAGTGCCTACATTGTGTTAGTTGGTCCTTTTTATAATAGTCGGGAGCATATTTAGTTAGTCGGATCATAGCAGAACTGTCTCATTATTTAGTTGGTCTTGTCATATTATAGTGTGTATGTTGGTCCTTTCTATAATAGTCGGGAGCATATTTAGTTAGTCGGGTCATAAGCTTTATCCGTATCCCTCGATCTCAAAATCGATTCCTTCATCTCAAAACCAAACCCGTCCCAATATTGAGTTGGCTTGTAGATGATCTAGTGTCATATTATAGTGTGTTAGTTAGTCGGGTCACAGTAGCGTGTTTAATTAGTTTGATCATAGTAGCCGGAAAGCCGGGGCCGGTGGAGAAAATTTAAAAGCAGATATATAGTTCCCATATATTTAGTTGGACGTATCATATTATAGTGTGTTAGTTAGTCGGGTCACAGTAGCATGTTTAATTAGTTTGATCATAGTAGCCGGAAAGCGGGGGCCTACGGCCCCGGCGGTGGAAAAAATTTTAAGCCGATATAGTACCCACATATTTAGTTAGTCATATCATATTATAGTGTGTTAATTAGCCGGGTCACAGTAGCGTGTTTAATTAGTTGGATCATAGTAGTCGGATAGGTCCGTGGCTGTAAGCCCCGGTCGTGGAGAAAATTTGAAGGCAAATGCAGTGCCCACATTATAATTATTGTGTTAGTTGGTCCTCTCTATAATAGTCAGGAGCATATTTAGTTAGTTGGGTCATAACATAACGGTCCCAATATTTAGTTGGTCAGTTTCATATTATCGTGTATTAATTAGTTGGGTCACAATAGCATGTTTAATTAGTTTGATCATAGTAGCCGGAAAGTTGGGGCCGTAGAACATCTAGAGTTTAAAATTAGCCGTGATTTGGTTGAAATCTAGAGGGTGGAACCTATATGGAAGATCCTGATGTCTTGCTGGCCTGATCAAATTTGGTTAGCCGGTCAATATCCTCGCGAAAATTTTTAGTCGTCCCGTAATGATTGGGTGGTGTTTTGGTAATCATTTCATAGTGTCCAGAGTATTTGGCCCCGGCCGTGGATTAGAATTTCTAGAGTTAAATGTAGTCTCCACTTTAAATTAGTCATGATTAGGTTGAAATTTAGAGGGTCGAACCTATAAGAAAATATCCCGATGTATTGCTGGTCGGATCAGTTTAGCCGAAGAAAATTAAATTTAATTCTCATATTAAAGTTATCCATAAATAGATTGAAATCTAATATTTTGAACCTATAAGTTATCTGGAGCCGCAGCAGGTCAAATCAGCCGGGGCTCCTTAAACTCTTTCGGAGTAACGAATAACGGCAGCTCATATAGATGCTCATTTTTTTTTCCTGAATTCTTATCACCCAAAAGTATTAATTCTGATGCTCATTTTTTTCCGCAAATTTTTATCACTCGGAAGAATTAATTCTTGCGTACCATTTTTCCCCTAGTTATATCATCATGGCTCCCCATTAACAAATGTGTTCATAGGCCCAAAATGAACTTTTCATTATTTGGATCACGGTTTGCTCACTTCTAATCTAAAGCATCATTTCTCCCCTCCGGAAACATCGTTTTGAGCTATCCGGTGACTTCTATCACCATATAGATAACTGGTATCTAGAATAAGAATGTGAAGTACGATGGCAAAACCAAACCCTAACTAAAACATCCAAAAGCCATCTCACCAAACAACTGGTTTTGATTATACGCTACAAATAAAGCATCATATTACTAAAAGATCTTTTGCAACAATATTAACAACAACAACAAAAAAAAATTTGATGTGTTTGACCGCTTACAGTTTCAAAACCATATACAGTGTCAAGAAAATCTAAATGGATGATAAATATCATAGATTAACTTCAAAGTAAAACAGAGTAGGATATATGACATGCTTCCCAGTTTGCAACTGAGCTGCATATTATGACACCGTTTCCGCCAAAAATTCAATTCTCTAAGAGTTGCTTGAAACAAATATCACCGTATAAAAGCGCGCGCTAAACAGTTCTCCACCTCGCTTGAACCGCCCGTCACAGTTTGGCACTTGCCGAATTTGAGACATCGATAACACGATTGACATTCCAAACAACTGCCCATCCAGAACCAACTGCAGTAGCTATCAAATTGCTCTGAATTCCCAAGGAAACAGCCTGAGCGCCCAAGCAATCACCAATAGAATTTCTCAAAAGATCTGCTCCTGCTAGCCTTGGATTGTCAATTGACGCACCATCACAACATAACATTAGTTGATCTTCATCTAGAGACTCCCACCTGCATTCAATAGGATGCACATGTTTAACACGTCTAGTTGCAATGTTGTAACTTGATTTTTCTGTTGTTCTGCTGTTAACATCCACTCTAGCACCTTCGAAGCAAGCAGCGTTACTTAACTTCCACAAGTCTAAACGAAGTACAACATTGGCAACCAACCAAAGATCTTTTACCATTCGACTTCTACTCTTCACATCATTATATGATATAGTTTCTGGTTTTGAAATATAGCAAATGCCATTATATGATATAGTTTCTGGTTTTGAAATATAGCAAATGAAATTTAAATTCAAATTAAAAGATGAAACCAAATATGAATCGTTAGGTGAACAATTGCAGACATTTCCGTTCAATATTGTGTTGTTTTCCTAACATAAGCAATATGCTTAGCTTGTTGTTAACCATGGTTTTGTAATCCAATAGAGAGCAAAAACATAAACTGAGTAGTATTCTATGATGAGGATAAATAATGTACTGCTCACCTCAGTAATTACAGGATCAATTGCAAAATAGTTCAACTATATATAAAATTGATGGTACTGTCAACAAAATGATAAGAATTGGATGACGTGAAAAACCATATTAATCGCCACTGCAAAGAAAGCTAGTTGAAATATATAAAAGCCGGGAATTGCTTCGGAGTTCTTGTTTTAATGAGAATTACTTAACAAAAACTAATATCCATCATTAAAAGTGAACCCGTTATTCAGTCTTTATAAGACCTAGCTTCAATTGTGGTAAACGAAAATTGTTGAAGGATTTCAATCCTTATTATCGCGAGTGATGCACACATGTTTACCACTAATCTATATAGAAGCATTGTGAAGAAGAACATTAACCCTGCATGAATAAGATAAAACAACTAAGAAACGGAATCAAACGAAAAGAATAGGGAGAGGAAAAGAAGCAGTAGACTATCAGGGTCGCGAGAAAAGGATTAGTTATTGTATATTAGACCGTAGGTGTCCCTACAATCAATAGCCATCATGCAGTCAATTATAATCACCTTATACATTTACCCTTCCAATTAATCTTAGTGTCCAACTGAAACTAAGAGAAGAAGTATAAATCTTAGAAATTAAGATATAGAATACGAACCATATACCCTGAAATGCTTGGGTGAGGATTCACTCATTGAGAACCGCCACTAAACACTTCCATGGAGAGTCTCTGCAGACAGTAAATATTAGAAAATCTAATTGAGTCAAGAAACCGGTCATGAAGTCGTTCTACATGGGCCGACCAAAAAACTACTCAACATAAATAAACATTAAGATCATTCAACAAAAGGATGTCATCTCATATCTTTGATACAAATAGTATAGATATCAGAACATTAATCCAGTTCCCTATCCGTGATATTTATAAACTCAGTCCCCATTAATCCAGTTCACTGACAGAAGATATTGAGTTTATCTGTTGTCCAACGCCTAATCTACCTGAAAGATTCTTCATGTGCTGATTTATGTGCCTGCTCATATTAAAACTAACTTGAATTTCTTGGTAATCACTCAAATTTACTGCACAAACAACAATATGGTCAGTAATTAACCATTAGTCCATTACCCATGTAAGATACGGCAGGTACTGAGAAACACAATTAGTTTAGAAAACCCTCTTTGTGGTATCCGATACATCTTCAACTTGCAAAAAAGCTTCCAAAAGAGCTTATGTTCCAAATATTGATTGCTATTGTCATCAGTTCTTAATCAATCTGCAAATACAGAATTCAATTACCCAAAAATCTGCAACAAAACTCATTGACAGAAGTCAAAGACAATCCAAAACTGTAGAAACTAATAAATCAAAATCATAAAATGATAAACTCATTGACATAAGTCAAGATAACTGACCTATGGTTTGGATTCAGAGATTGTTTCCGCACAATGATCTTCCAAAGATCTTTCTGGCCTTCAGGTCAGCATATAAAGGGTATCAAACCTAAACAAAAAATCGATGAGTCGATGGAGAACCGTGACCGGTTGTCAGCCGACACAAATATAATTACACTTTCTTACTACTCAAAATATATAATGAAGCAAGGGCAAGAAAGGATCGTTCCCACAGAGAGGTCTAGGTTGTCAAATTGTTTCGGTTCCCTATAAGTAACACCGGGGTTTTCTGATTTTTATAAACGAAAATAAAATAAAAACAAAATAATAAAAAGTAAACACGCAAATCAAGGATAAGAAAGTATTGGTCATGGATTTCGTTTTCATTCTCAAACATGTTTTCAACACAATAACTAGAATTGATATTTTAATCTCAACTTTTATCAAAGACCCTAGAATACCTTGATCGCAAGTATATCCCGCAAATCTCCTCATGTCATCAACAAACACATTAAAAGATGTGAATATGAATTCTATCTAAAGGAACAACCTAACGTGTAAAAGCACTAATCAAGTTTAATTCCCTAGATGCATTAGGTTCTATGAAATAAGGCCAATCAAAGCAATCGATCGTGGAAAGCGCACTAATCCGATTTAACAAAGGTTATGGTTCACATGTGACTACTAGGATGTATCACTACAAGAAATAATCACAATTATGCTACTTGTAATCAGGAATCTATCACTTTTGCGTATAATAAACCCTAATCTAGCAAGAGAGATGAAAACAAACTCAATCGATTCGCGACTCGACTAAATAGTATTCAAATCATGTAACAATATTGATGGTGAATCATAAACGATAATATGAGAGAAAACTAATTTATTGCACAAAAATTCATGTTTGGAAATTCAACTTATTCCATAACCAATAATAAAACTCTAGCTCATATTCATGGAGTTCATAACAAGAAGAAAGAGAAAAGACTTCATGGTTTCTAAACCCTAGAACAAAAGTAGAGGCAAAGGATAATAATAAGAGATTAAGATAGAAAGATATTCGGTCCTCATAAAAGATATAGAATTCCTCTTTTTATAGCTTTTCCTCCCTTCCAAAACTAGGTCTAATCTTCAAAAGTCCACTAGATAGAAGTCCTCCAAGCCCATGTGTGAGAAAACCCATGTAGAAAACTCGGCCCAAAAACGGTCGCCGGAAAACTGGGATTGTGGCCGGAACTTGGCCGGAAAGGTCGCCGGAAAGTATCTTAGGTGACCGGCAAAGTCAAACCGGTCACTTGGTCAAGGTCAACTCGGTCAACTCGGTCAGTCGAGGTGAGTCATTTGGTTCAAGTCCTAAGTCGGATCACAGGTGATTGAGTCGTGGGTGAGTCACTATCATTGTGGTTCACAGTCGACTGCTAAGTCGGATCTCTGACACGGACAAGACATTGGGGACACGAGGGCATTGGCATAGGCCATTTTAGCGTTACGCCATAGGCGTCCCCGCACTATCATTGTGCTTCAAGAAATGACTTAAGTCATGACCATGTTGGCCCTTCATTCCTCCCAAGCTCAATTTCAGATCCAATTCAAACTCCACCTGCAAAATTCTTGTAGCTTCTTAACTCTGTCTCCAGCCTTCTGCAATTCTACCTGCCCATAAACCACCTCCCTGCAGCTTGCACTACTCAGCCTGAGATCCAAAAACACCAGCTCCATCATTGCATTGTTGTCACCAGTCTGTGCCCATTTCTTGTTTTCTTAACTTCAATAGCACCATCTTCATAGGCCACCTGCAATCATATCCTAACTCCTGTGCAATAAACCTTTGTGCATCCCAGACCTGTTAGCCCATTTTCATTGCAGACACGAACCCATGAGCCATTCCTGCTTCATTTTCTTCTCAGTTCACCAACATCACCCCAAAGCTATTTCAGTTGCGACTTCAATTCTTTACACCAATTGCAACTCCACCTGACACAGCTTTCTCCTTGTACTGCTACAGAACATCTCAGCTCTACAACAGCACCTAAATTCATTAACTCATCCACACAGGCTCCACCAGACTCATCACCACAGACCCATTGCACCACCACATCTCGTAGCTCTCCCCTGCAATCAAAGCCTCAGTTCCATTCCCAGCTTTCTTCATTCCTACAGCAGCATTACCATTCTCATCACCAATGCCAACAACAGCAGCAACACTAGGACTACACCACAAACCATCACCAACATTCTGACTTATCCAAACACCACCGGCACTGCTCAAAATTGATGTCGGCACCAAAAACTCCAAACTGCAGCATCATTACCAGCTCAGGCCATTCACTCCAGTGCCTGAGTTAATCAATTGTAGCAATACCAACATCATCTCAAACTGCCTGTAAATTCCTCATATGTGCTCCACCAGTTCAAATACCACCAGAACCATTTCCTGCATTGTTAAGCTCACCCATCTCAGAACCATGGCATCCACTCCACCTGCACTATTACTCCACACTAATTCCATTTCCTGACTCAAACTCGACCACCTGAGTTGCACCTCCACAAACCATCTTTGCACTTCATCCGCCAATCTTGGCACAGCTGCGATGCCTGCTTATTCATCTCAGTACCACCATCTGAGCTGCAACTTCAGAGCAACACCAATGAGTGCAAATCTTTACCAGAGCTACTACCAATTTTTCAGCATCTTCTTATCCTTCTGGGTCTTTATCATTCTTCAATTCCAGTTCCAGCCTTGCTCCTCCTGTAGTTTCCAATTCTTCTTATTCATCACTCAACAGCTAATTTGACCTAGACCCACTCTGTAATTCGTCATCAAGTTTCCGAACACAACCAGCAGAACCCTAATATTCTTCTCTATCACAGCAAACCCAATCTTCCAATCAATCCTTATTCTCCTCACTTCATCTCATTGATTCACAATTAATCTCGAGCAACAACCTTCTTTCTTCCTTCGTCTGGATCTGAATCCACCATGGCTGCTTCAATTCATGTCGACAGCTCCAATTTCTTGATTCAATTCAACAAACTCTTCTGCATATCATGGCTCATCATCTCTCGATCTCTCTTTTCATCGGCAGTCATGGCTGCTTTTCTCTCTTTTTTTCTCAATCTCAGATGAGAAATGAACGATGGTTCCTCTGGATGTTAGGTAGTAGGTTGGGATGGTTATTGCCACTGGTCGCCACGATAAGGGCTAACCAAATTGTGCCCCTTAACATCAGCTAACCTATGTTTAATACTCCTCCCAAAAGAGGTGTCCCTTAACCTTGACTAGGCTCCATATAGTGTTCGCCCATGAAATAACAAATTCGCCCTTTTTGCTCAAACTGAGTGATTTCCGCTTCTTTTCCTCCGTGCGACTCCAGAGTACCTTATAACTCAAAAACACACGTAAAGTACATAATTCACAAGAAAAATAGCAAAGAAAGCGTAACTACTAGATAGTAAATACGGTGTATTCTACACCTATCAGATTCCCCCACACTTAGACCTTGCTAGTCCTCGAGCAAATCAAATTTTGAACTTGATTCTAAACCATCAAAAAAGGAAGTTAAAAAAAGGTAACAGACACCTTAACTTTCCCCTAGTATCCCTTTGTAATCTCACCCAATGTGTAGAGAACAACTAACTCAAATTATCATTCTCTGTGTTTCATTAAAACCCTCTGCAAAGAAACCATTCGAAATATAAACTTATGTGTTCAATGGAAACCAAATATAAGATTTCAAACAATAAAAATTAACAGAAAAAAAAAACCACAAACCCCCTTTTTTAACGGATTCCAATACTCTGTAGGATATTGTGTATGCCTTCTTACTTAAACACTATGAATGCAGATGTTCGTGCTAACTATACCGAACATGCAAATGATGACCAATCTGATAACATTCTGATCTACACTGTCTCCCTTAGCTTCATCCACTTAAACCCATTACGTCCATCTACAAAATCACATCACACCTATCGATTCAGCTATAACAATCACATCAAATAAACCATAAATCAAATTAGTTACAATAAGTTTGGATGATTTTAATAATTAGAATTTTAAAAACACTGGATAAGCTGCTTTTGTAAACAAAAGCCTTAATCAAAACTTACCAAAAACTCAAATACAAAATTGGGGTACATACCCACATACCAGTTCAGGACGTGAAATTTCTTTTGGAATCGAGGCAGACTGGACCATTTTCACTGGTAGCTGCTAGATTAATGAAGAAGAAGATAATCTGTCGTTAATCAATCAATTTCTGTACACAAAAAAAACATAATAAATTTCAATACCTCATCGTTTTGCTACATCAATTTGATTACAACAACCCTAAAAATTTGGCCAGAAAGAAAGGAAAAAGGAACGAAGAATAAAGAGAAAAATTAGATGGTACACAGAACTACAGATTAAAAATTAACCATAATCTTCACTAAAGTTTCCATGAACAGGATTGAGTTTCAATAGATCTGAATCTAAACCAATTAAAACAAATTAAAATCCCAATTCTCTGCTCTTAAAAACCAATCAAATTTCAAAAGCGTAAAATTGACCAAAATCAAAATCATTCATCTCTTTACCCATCTTTGTATACCTTAATCCGACAACCACCAGCATTAATCAAAAAGAAATCCGAAGAAGGACTGATTATGTCATCTTTGATATTTTACTAAGAATTAGCTAGCCCTAAAATCCCAAATAACACAGGGATTCAGGAAGTATAGAGAATTGAGGTTAGAGGAAAAGAAATAAGAAGAGAAATAACCTTTTAAGGCGGCTTCAAGAATCGTTGATCGAGTCTCTCGAGAAAAAACCCTAAGCAAATCTTTGAATACAGCCACAATTCATGGAACTGAATCTAAATCGATCTTTATTGAGTCAGAAAATTAATCATCCACACGGTAGAATCTTGACAATATGATTCTTTCCCTCAAATTCCTTGTCGCTTGAAACTTCATTATAGATATTCCTTCTTTCCATTGGCTTTATTGAAAGAATACAAAACTAAAAACGAACTATACAAACCCAAAATATAAAACAACAAATTTTTCTTATCTCTTTTTTTTTTCTTTTTTTTCTTTTTTTTTTTTCAATTTTTTTTTTTTTTAATTTTATATATATTTTTTTTCTTTTTTTTATATATTTTTTTATGAGACAAGAAAAATAAATACAAAATAAAAAACAAAACAAAATAATAAAAACTAGTAACGAACCTAAAAATTTTCTCTTGTCTTTTTTTTTTCTAATTTTCGTTTTTTTTTTTTTTTAATTTTTTTTTTAATAATTTTTTTTAATCATTATAATTATTATTTTATTTGATTAATCTCTCTGATGTTTTCTCTCTCACGTTTTCCACGCCGGAGACTCATTCCGGTGATTGGAAAATCATTCCAATCACGGTTTCCAAATGAGTTCGTTTAGTTTCGATTGTTTTTTGGTTTTTAAATCGATTTCTTCTCCACGTTTTAAATTTTTCTTTTTGTTTTCCTTCGATTGGGCTGTTGTTTTCAGTTTTTATTTAGGGTTCTTCGCTGGGTTTTCTTTTAGGGTTTTGCATAATTTTTCGTTTCCACAGTTACCATGTCTAGGATCACCCGATCTTCTTCCCAAGCTAGACTGCAAACCTCACTGTTATCTTCAACAGCAGCTGGTGCTGGGACAACGTTTGCCATTGCCCATTCAAGAGCATTCATAGTTGCAGCGACGGGGTTCATGGCAGAGGCTACGTTAAAGGGTCGTTTTTGAAACATTTTCATGACAAACACCTTGCATCAGAAGCCAGCAAAGGTATGGTTCGAAATCTGCTTGCGAACGACTTGTCTGTGTACCAAGGAATGGAGACTGTTCTGTTCACCTTGCGCATGTGGTTATGCAGCAAGTGTCTTTATGTACATTCTTGGTCTAAATCATGTAAAGGACGAGAGGGAGCCTGGCATGATTTCATTCAAGGGCCTCTTAATGGAGATGGTGCGGATTTTTTGATACACGGTCTGATTAAGCCAGACGACGGGCAGGTCGTAGCATTGGCAGATGTTGATACAGAGGGTGCTACAAAGGTTGATGGCAGTGACGACGCAGAGGTTTTATCTACTGAACTACTGAATATTGTGCTTCAACGTAATTTCCCCACTGTTAACTGCATCCCACATAAATGCCGACTTGCTTTTTCGAGAACCCTCAAGGTATGCCTCGACCGTGTTCTTGCTTGTCCCTCCTCCTTAACAGGTTGGCTTCGTCTTTTACTTCTCCCAGTTTGTACCCTGTCTCTGTACCTACCTAAGAACTCGGCTGAGCGGAAATCCGGCAGTCGTAAGAAACTGCAGACGGCGGCTATTCTCCAAGCTCTTGATGTTTGGAAAGAGTCCAACGGATGTTCCACATTAGTGAAGAATTTGCTTCAACAGCCGCTTCGGTGGGGGTCTAAGAAAAATGAAGAGAAGAAGGTTGAGGAGAAGCAGCAAGCAGCAACCATCAACGCTTGTCAGAAGAAGATTAACTCAGGGCATTTTGCAGCAGCGATTCGGGTTTTATATTCATCTGGGGTTGCCCCTTTTGAAGAGCAGACTTATGTTGACCTACTGGACAAACACCCGTCTGCCTCTCCTCCTGAGGTTCCCATAGATGCTATCACTGCCGACCCTATTTGTGTGAGTTCTAAGGCTGTTTTGGGAGCAATTAAAAGCTTCCCTAAAGGTACGTCATGTGGACGTGATGGTCTACGCGCACAACACTTAGTCGATGCCTTTAGTGGAGCAGCTTCGGCAGTGGCGGATGATTTGCTTTTGTCTATTTCGGGGGTTGTCAACCTTTGGTTGGCTGGAAAATGCCCTAGTGAATTAGGCTAATACATTGCTAGCGCACCGTTGACGCCGTTACTTAAGCCGGGAGTAGGTCTGAGGCCCATTGCGGTGGGAACAGTTTGGCGAAGATTAGTTTCCAAGGTAGCTGCTTTTGCGATTGGGAAGGATATGACTTCTTATTTAGGTGACTACCAATTTGGAGTTGGTGTCCCGGTAGGAGGGGAATGTATTTTACATGCTATAAACCGCTTATTAGAGATGAAGGGCCATTCGGCTACAATGTCAATGTTGCTAATTGACTTTTCTAATGCTTTCAACATGGTGAGCCGGTCTCAACTCATCAAGGAAGTGCGTATCCATTGTCCAGGTATTTCTCGCTGGGTAGAATTTTGCTACTTGCATCCGGCTAAGCTTTATTATGCCCAATATATCTTGTCCTCAGCTCTTGGTGTGCAACAAGGGGATCCCCTCGGTCCCTTGTTATTTGCTTTGACACTTCACCCCTTAGTGAAGACTATTGCCTCTAGTTGCAAACTCGATTTGCACGCCTGGTACCTTGATGATGGCACAATTGTTGGTGATACCTTGGAAGTGGCTAAAGCTTTTCGTATAATCGAAGCCGAAGGACCAAGTAGGGGGCTGCACCTCAACATTAAGAAGACGGAATTATTTTGGCCTTCCCCCGATCCGAGAAGTGCAGCAGAGGGGGTTTTCCCCCTGGACATTGGTAGACCTTCTAAAGGTGTTAAACTTTTGGGCGGTCCAGTGAGTTTAGATATGGGCTTCATTAGCGATATGTTGTTGAGCAGGGTGCATAAACCTGTTCAACTAATGGATGCGATCAAAAAACTCAGGGACCCTCAAAGTGAGATGCTTTTACTTCGGAGTTGCACTGGGGTGTCCAGACTTTACTTTGCAATGCGAACTACCAATCCTGCTGCTCTTCAACCTGCTACCGACCTCTTTGATGATCAGTTATTTCAGTATCTGAGACTCCTAATTACTGGGGATGGTGCCGGTTTTGGTCATTTACAGAAGAGATTAGCTACTTTACCCTTTAGAGATGGTGGTCTTGGCATCTATACCATGGCTGACACTCGTGCTTATTGTTATCTCGCTTCTCAGAGCCAGACTACTTCGGTGCAGAAAGTGATCCTTGGTAATTTATTCTCAACGGATAAAGGTTCAGCTTATCAGTTGGCTCTTCAGACCTTCACCCAGGTATGTGGATTACCGTCTACTTACTGTGTCGATGATTCTGCCCCCCTTCTATGCATTCCTTGGCAGTGGTTTACTTTGACGCAGTTAAGAAGCTAATCCCAGACCAATTTCTTATGTCTGAAAGAGATTATATCTTATGGCAATGCAACCGTATCAAGCATGCTCAAGACTATCTTTTGGCGGTACCTATTAGTGGGCTTAACCAATGCCTTGGGCCTAGACAATTTAGAGTTGTGCTTTGTTATCGCCTTGGTATCCCTTTGTTCGTTGAAAATAGTTCATGCCCAAGTTGTAGCAAACCTATGGATATTTTTGGTGACCATGCGCTCCATTGTGCTAAAGATATTGGGTACAAGTTTCGTCATGATGTTGTTCGCGATGTTGTCTTTGACATTTGTTACAAAGCCAATGTACTGCAACGCGCAAAGAGGTTTCCTTGGGGCTTCGGCCGGATGATGGTAGAGACCTTAAGCCTCTGCTGATATTCTTGTTCTTAAGCGGGAAAACGGGCAAGATGTTTGTATGGATGTCACGGGCGTCTCTCCATTCATTTGGGGATGGGGTTCGCTCATTTGCCCTTGGGAAGGCTATTTTTGGGGCCGTTTCTCGTAAACGTATCAAATATTTGGACAAGTGTGCAGCACATGGTTATGGGTTGGGTGTTCTGGCTTTCTCTACTTTAGGGGAACTTGGCGAGGATACTCTTGTTTTTTTCAAGCGCTTAAGGAATTGTTTGGTAAGCAATGATGCAAGTAGCGGCTTTGGTAGTTTTATTTTTATAGATTAGGTGTTGCAATTCAAAGAGGTGTTGGGGCCCAGCTTGTAGCTAGGTTACCAACCACAAGCTCTGTTTGATAATTATGTAATTATTTTTAATATATTATTCATCTTTTTTTTTTAAAAAAAAAAAAAAAAAAATTATTATTATTATTATTATTATTTATTTTTTTTTGAGACAAGAGAAAAATAAAATACAAAAAAAACAATAAAAATGTAAGTACAAAGGCCATGGTATAAGTATTGTACCGCTTGATTCTTCACAACTTGTATGTCTCGATATCATAAACTTCTCGAACTCTCATCTTGATAATTTTCACTCTTTGTATTGTTGCTTGTAAACCTCAAACGTGTTCAACTTTCCTTCAAATTTGTGATGCTCCTCTTGTTGATGATGATGGTGTTTCTATGGACCTGTTGGTGTAGAGAGAGATAAGGTGGATGGTGCTAACTGCGAACAAAATTACAAGTGGTATGTAAGTTAGCAATTCGATGTCACCAACATGATTGACAAAAATAGCACTCAAGAGATCAAAATAGTGCTTCTATGGTGGGAGGTTGGGCAGCTCACCATTCTGCCCGGAATTAACGTGCGGTGACACACACTCTAAAAGCACATATTTAGACAGGTACAAAGAATTGAAGGTCGGTGCCTCACATTATGTAACATGGGTAGTCTCCACTATAGGGGATCACTACTCTAATACCGAATTCAGTCTGCACCTTATTTGCCACTGGCATGGTTAAATCCAACTTTAACTCTCATACAAGTAAGAAACCCGATCATGTTCTCTGTCATCTCTAAGTTCGGTCACTCATATGAGATTCTCGATGTAATCTTAGCGACATGTATACTATGTGACTCTGAACTAACCACAAGTTGGAGTTTTTTATTCACTATTTACAAAAAAGTTGAAAATTTTGACTCAAAAAGGCTAAAAACTCTATATGCAAAAGACTCCCCCACACTTAAACTTCACATTGTCCTCAATGTGAAAAACCGAAAATTCTGAATTCTGACGTAACAACAGATAAAACGCAAAAACTGTACAAATTGGTAAGGAATTTGGAAAAACTCCATTTCACAAAATTTGTTCATCTACGTGTTTTCTACAAAGTGTCAAAAGGGCACAGTGTTTCGATAAACGTTCTGACAGTTATGGTCTCTGGAATGAACTACGTGCAGTCTGAATTTTTCTGACGAAAAGGTATTCGTCATAATTCTCTTCTAAGATAGATTCCGGACGCAATGAAATTAAACATGGGGATGCAAATATGATATGAAAACAATAAAAAATAAAAAATAAAAGGGACTAAAATACAAAACCTATGGGTTGCCTCCCATTTAGCGCTTGGTTTAAAGTCGTCAGCCCGACTCTTTTGTTATCGTCCATATACCAACAATCTGAAAAGTTGAGGATCCTTCCATAGAACCTGTTTTGCAAACACTAGCTTCACACAAATATTAGTAATATAAAGCAAAAGTGAAGTTATGAACCGATAAAAGCTTCCCCCACACTTATTCTTGTCCACACTTGGGAGTGTATAAAGAATATAGAAGTTGGGTACTTCCACGGTTTCTTGTTCCAAAACCTGCATAGTATGAGAATCAGGTATCTCTAATGGCGGAAAACGAGAAATAAAGTCATTCAACAATACTCCCGAAGCACATACATTCAAACCAATAAGAGGTAAAGGAGAATAAATAATAGGCAAAGGGTTAGATAAACCTTGCACAATCTCTTGTATCACGGAATCCTCTTCATCCTTGAAAAATTCAAGTGAATAATTCACCTCTTTTATATCATGGTCCTCTATCAAACCTTGCAACCATTCTTCGTCCGTTTCTGCCGTAACCAAAGTGTCGACATAAACATCATCATTACAATCCTTTGCAAGCTCAATTGGGTCTTCCACAATATTGGTCATAACGGTCTCATTCTCAACATACTCCTCCTTTTTGTTGTAAGGCACATACTCTTTTGCGGATCCAAATTTTATTGTAAGAAACTTTTTTAGAACACTCGAAAATGCATCCTCCTCAAGCTCCGCCCTTTGAATAGGCTCTTGATCATTATTAAGATCAATGCTTGAGTATTCTACACAAGTGTCGACATATTCCTCTTCGTATTCATCTTGATCCCAAAAAGACTCCTCGGAGATGTCACCATGAGTTGGTTCAAACGATGTATTTTCATAATAATCATCATCACTATCATAGTCAACATAAGATTGGTTCTCGCTGAATTTAGTGTTGATAATCTCCAACTCATCCTTTTGAATAGGTGAATGATCATTATTACGATCAAGAGTTGAGTTAACTACACAAATATCAACGAAAGTCCCCAAAGTTTGGCCTTTTTCAACATTCGCATCAATCAAATATTCATCACAAACCATATGCACATTAGAATTATCCATATCTTCCTTGCATTGATCAATGCCTCTTCGCAAGCTAGCCATACCTTCACGAAGTTCTTGGAGTTGCTCGTTTGTAGTCTCTTTAGCTTTTTGAAATTCCTCTTGTAAAAAGTTGGAAACTTTGTCTATAAAATTAGAGACTTTTTGTTCACAAGCATAAGAATCCTCCCATCCTTGTTGTTGTTCACACACATACCCGCCATAAGGTTGTTGAGGAAAACCACAAGGTTCCATGAAATATTGGTCATAACCAATGAATTGGTTTTGATTATACCCATGGAATTGGTAGTTATCATATTGTTGAGGTTGAAATCCGTATTGATTGCTCCAATATGCTCCGTCCATAGAAATTGGTACCTGAAACAAGAGTTCTCAAAACTATATTAGGAACCGAGAAAATAAGAATATAAAACAAAAACTAAAAACAAAAATAAGAAACCAAAAACAATTGACAACCGCTGCGCCTCCCCGCAACGGCGCCAAAAATTTGACCGGTTGTCGCCGACACAAATATAATTACACTTTCTTACTACTCAAAATATATAATGAAGCAAGGGCAAGAAAGGATCGTTCCCACAGAGAGGTCTAGGTTGTCAAATTGTTTCGGTTCCCTATAAGTAACACCGGGGGTTTACTGATTGTTATAAACGAAAATAAAATAAAAACAAAATAATAAAAAGTAAACACGCAAATCAAGGATAAGAAAGTATTGGTCATGGATTTCGTTTTCATTCTCAAACATGTTTTCAACACAATAACTAGAATTGATATTTTAATCTCAACTTTTATCAAAGACCCTAGAATACCTTGATCGCAAGTATATCCCGCAAATCTCCTCATGTCATCAACAAACACATTAAAAGATGCGAATATGAATTCTATCTAAAGGAACAACCTAACGTGTAAAAGCACTAATCAAGTTTAATTCCCTAGATGCATTAGGTTCTATGAAATAAGGCCAATCAAAGCAATCGAACGTGGAAAGCGCACTAATCCGATTTAACAAAGGTTATGGTTCACATGTGACTACTAGGATGTATCACTACAAGCAATAATCACAATTATGCTACTTGTAATCAGGAATCTATCACTTTTGCGTATAATAAACCCTAATCTAGCAAGAGAGATGAAAACAAACTCAATCGATTCGCGACTCGACTAAATAGTATTCAAATCATGTAACAATATTGATGGTGAATCATAAACGATAATATGAGAGAAAATTAATTTATTGCACAAAAATTCATGTTTGGAAATTCAACTTATTCCATAACCAATAATAAAACTCTAGCTCATATTCATGGAGTTCATAACAAGAAGAAAGAGAAAAGACTTCATGGTTTCTAAACCCTAGAACAAAAGTAGAGGCAAAGGATAATAATAAGAGATTAAGATAAAAAGATATTCGGTCCTCATAAAAGATATAGAATTCCTCTTTTTATAACTTTTCCTCCCTTCCAAAACTAGGTCTAATCTTCAAAAGTCCACTAGATAGAAGTCCTCCAAGCCCATGTGTGAGAAAACCCATGTAGAAAACTCTGCCCAAAAACGGTCGCCGGAAAACTGGGATTGTGGCCGGAACTTGGCCGGAAAGGTCGCCGGAAAGTAGCTTAGGTGACCGGCAAAGTCAAACCGATCACCGGTCAACGAGTCAACTCGGTCAAGTGACTGAGTCAAACCGGGTCAGATCATTGAGTCAGGGTGAGTCAGCTGGTTCTAGTCAGCTAAGTCAGATCTCTGGCTGATTGGGCTGAGTGGCATTGGCATAGGCCATTACTCATGCCATAGCTGTGCTGCACTATCATTGTGCTTCACAACTTAAGTCACAGCCATGTTGGCCCTTCATTCCTCCCAAGCTCAATTTCAGATCCAATTCAAACTCCACCTGCAAAATTCTTGTAGCTTCTTAACTCTGTCTCCACTTTCCTCGCAATTCTACCCGCCCATAAACCACCTCCTGCACTTGCACTACTCGGCTGAGATCCCAAAACACCACTCCATCATTGCATTGTTATCACCGATCATGTGCCCATTTCTTGTTTTCTTAACTTCAACAAAGACACCATCTTCATAGGCCACCGCAATCATATCCTAACTCCCGTGCAATAAACCTTTGTGCATCCCAGACCTGTTAGCCCATTTTCATTGCAGACACGAACCCATGAGCCATTCCTGCTTCATTTTCTTCTCAGTTCACCAACATCACCCCAAAGCCATTTCAGTTGCGACTTCAATTCTGCACACCAATTGCAACTCCACCTGACACAGCTTTCTCCTTGTACTGCTACAGAACATCTCAGCTCTACAACAGCACCTAAATTCATTAACTCATCCACACAGGCTCCACCAGACTCATCACCACAGACCCATTGCACCACCACATCTCGTAGTTCTCCCCTGCAATCAAAGCCTCAGTTCCATTCCCAGCTTTCTTCATTCCTACAGCAGCATTACCATTCTCATCACCAATGCCAACAACAGCAGCAACACTAGGACTACACCACAAACCATCACCAACATTCCGACTTATCCAAACACCACTGGCACTGCTCAAAATTGATGTCGGCACCAAAAACTCCAAACTGCAGCATCATTACCAGCTCAGGCCATTCACTCCAGTGCCTGAGTTAATCAATTGCAGCAATACCAACATCATCTCAAACTGCCTGTAAATTCCTCATATGTGCTCCACCAGTTCAAATACCACCAGAACCATTTCCTGCATTGTTAAGCTCACCCATCTCAGAACCATGGCATCCACTCCACCTGCACTATTACTCCACACTAATTCCATTTCCTGACTCAAACTCGACCACCTGAGTTGCACCTCCACAAACCATGCTGCACTTCATCTGCCAATCTTGGCACAGCTGCGATGCCTGCTTATTCATCTCAGTACCACCATCTGAGCTGCAACTTCAGAGCAACACCAATGAGTGCAAATCTTCACCAGAGCTACTACCAATTTTTCAGCATCTTCTTATCCTTCTGGGTCTTTATCATTCTTCAATTCCAGTTCCAGCCTTTCTCCTCCTGTAGTTTCCAATTCTTCTTATTCATCACTCAACAGCTAATTTGACCTAGACCCACTCTGTAATTCGTCATCAATTTTCCGAACACAACCAGCAGAACCCTAATATTCTTCTCTATCACAGCAAACCCAATCTTCCAATCAATCCTTATTCTCCTCACTTCATCTCATTGATTCACAATTAATCTCGAGCAACAACCTTCTTTCTTCCTTCGTCTGGATCTCGAATCCACCATGGTCGCTTCAATTCATGTCGTGACTCCAATTTCTTGATTCAATTCAACAAACTCTTCGCATATCCTGGCTCATCATCTCTCGATCTCTCTTTTCATCGGCAGTCATGGCTGCTTTTCTCTCTTTTTTTCTCAATCTCAGATGAGAAATGAACGATGGTTCCTCTGGATGTTAGGTAGTAGGTTGGGATGGTTATTGCCACCTGGTCGCTTCTGATAAGGGCTAACCAAATTGACAACCCCTTAACATCAGCTAACCTATGTTTAATACTCCTCCCAAAAGAGGTGTCCCTTAACCTTGACTAGGCTCCATATAGTGTTCGCCCATGAAATAACAAATTCGCCCTTTTTGCTCAAACTGAGTGATTTCCGCTTCTTTTCCTCCGTGCGACTCCAGAGTACCTTATAACTCAAAAACACACGTAAAGTACATAATTCACAAGAAAAATAGCAAAGAAAGCGTAACTACTAGATAGTAAATACGGTGTATTCTACACCTATCAGATTCCCCCACACTTAGACCTTGCTAGTCCTCGAGCAAATCAAATTTTGAACTTGATTCTAAACCATCAAAAAAGGAAGTTAAAAAAAGGTAACAGACACCTTAACTTTCCCCTAGTATCCCTTTGTAATCTCACCCAATGTGTAGAGAACAACTAACTCAAATTATCATTCTCTGTGTTTCATTAAAACCCTCTGCAAAGAAACCATTCGAAATATAAACTTATGTGTTCAATGGAAACCAAATATAAGATTTCAAACAATAAAAATTAACAGAAAAAAAAAAACCACAAACCCCCTTTTTTAACGGATTCCAATACGCTGTAGGATATTGTGTATGCCTTCTTACTTAAACACTATGAATGCAGATGTTCGTGCTAACTATACCGAACATGCAAATGATGACCAATCTGATAACATTCTGATCTACACTGTCTCCCTTAGCTTCATCCACTTAAACCCATTACGTCCATCTACAAAATCACATCACACCTATCGATTCAGCTATAACAATCACATCAAATAAACCATAAATCAAATTAGTTACAATAAGTTTGGATGATTTTAATAATTAGAATTTTAAAAACACTGGATAACTGCTGTAAACAAAAGCCTTAATCAAAACTTACCAAAAACTCAAATACAAAATTGGGGTACATACCCACATACCAGTTCAGGACGTGAAATTTCTTTTGGAATCGAGGCAGACTGGACCATTTTCACTGGTAGCTGCTAGATTAATGAAGAAGAAGATAATCTGTCGTTAATCAATCAATTTCTGTACACAAAAAAAAACCTAATAAATTTCAATACCTCATCGTTTTGCTACATCAATTTGATTACAACAACCCTAAAAATTTGGCCAGAAAGAAAGGAAAAAGGAACGAAGAATAAAGAGAAAAATTAGATGGTACACAGAACTACAGATTAAAAATTAACCATAATCTTCACTAAAGTTTCCATGAACAGGATTGAGTTTCAATAGATCTGAATCTAAACCAATTAAAACAAATTAAAATCCCAATTCTCTGCTCTTAAAAACCAATCAAATTTCAAAAGCGTAAAATTGACCAAAATCAAAATCATTCATCTCTTTACCCATCTTTGTATACCTTAATCCGACAACCACCAGCATTAATCAAAAAGAAATCCGAAGAAGGACTGATTATGTCATCTTTGATATTTTACTAAGAATTAGCTAGCCCTAAAATCCCAAATAACACAGGAATTCAGGAAGTATAGAGAATTGAGGTTAGAGGAAAAGAAATAAGAAGAGAAATAACCTTTTATGGGCAGCTTTGGCAACTGTTGATCGAGTCTCTCGAGAAAACCCTAAGCAAATCTTTGAATACAGCCACAATTCATGGAACTGAATCTAAATCGATCTTTATTGAGTCAGAAAATTAATCATCCACACGGTACTAAATCGAACAATTTTCTCACTAAATTCCCTCCAAAATCAGGATATGTTTGGCTGCATAGAGTTTGAGATTGAGATCGAGGCAAGGTTGAAGAGAAAAGAGGAGGAAAAAATAGCAGGGTTTAAGTCTCCGCTCGAAGATACATAAGATAAAAGGACCCGCGATCTCGGCCACAGGATCGCATCTGGATGGACACGAATGACTCCAGCGTCCGTCTTTTCCAGGCCTCAAAGTAAATGATATACTTATATGCTAAAACTCGAGTTTAATAAGTGTGGCCCCCTATCATTCCCAGTAGTCAAGTCATAGCTCGATCGGGATGATTCGACCGCCAGATCAGGTTCCCAGTTAAATCCTGTCCGTCTAATGACTCTCAAATCTCAGAGTCAAAGACCACCTTTTTAAAAACATACGAACAAAATGAAATACATAGATTCATGTTCAATGTTCAAGTTAGTAGGAAATTGAGGATCGATGCTACTGAGTAACCAAAAAAAAAAAAAAAAAACACTAACAATGGTTTTAATTAAATCCCAGAGAGATAATACAACACACAAAAAAAAAAAACTATAGAAGCACTCTAGGTAAAATTGTAGATTGCTATAATTCCAAGTAAAGACAGATCATGACCAATTTTTTTATTAGATTATATTTTCAGGAGACACCTCATGGAGCAGGTAAGCCATGTTTTCCAGTCCACGACCTGGTAGTATTCATAATGTCATCCCCTGATATTTCATAGTCTCAAAACTACTTTTTAACAGACTTAAGTACATAATGATTCATTGTTAAGTTGAAAAGTGATTCATTGCTGAGTACAAAAGAAAATATATATTACCTTTCTCACAGAAATTGATATGTAGTCGCATGAAAAAATCTGGATCAGTTAACATCGAAGGTAGTGGATTAGGAATTAATGAGCCATAATGGTTCGATTATAAACCTCTTTCAAAGCACGGAATGGATACTGCCACAAAAGCTCAAGAAATCTGGACATGCGAGCACCAAATATGACAATACCACAATTTCAGTCCTATAATACGAAACCATCCATATTACAATCCTATCGTATTGATTCATTGTCGAAAACATTAATATTTAATTACACTTACTTGTGTCGGGTTTTGAGAGTTGTTCCTTCTATAGTGGCCTCTCCCAGTCCCTGGACAAAAAGAAAAACATTTTAATAGTACCAACTTACTCAAAGTTTTAATATGAAGTGAGGTACCCAACTACCAAAGTAAACAGCCTAAAACAGTTTATAAACCACAAACTTAGTCTGTATAGCGTAAACGTCGAACTAATTTGAGCTTACAAAATCAACAGTGCTGGAACTTCGATGGCAAATTGATAAATGACAAATTCTTCGTTTACTCACAAACGACAGAACCTCGACTAATATGAACCTGTAAAGAGGACAGGCTCTTATCCTTCAAAGGATCTCAGCTTCAGACATACAATGGCATAGTACGGTGGTGAAAAGTCTTTAACATGGAAAAAACGTCCATACTGTCATCACTACAAATTATAGTCTATTCAATTGAAACTCTATTTACTCAATTATAGTCTGCATTCATTTCTGCTATAGTGACTCGATGTTTCTCAAAAAAGGCTCCACTCAACACATTGTACTCGACATCAGATACTCCTCTCCGCAGATGGATACAATTCATTATCAGTTTAGATGTGTGCATTATGTATTCTAACTTATTCAATTATTATATGTTGAATTTTTAGATGTTTAGATACTCTGCATTATATAACTCTTGCTCCGGGCAATTGAAATACCTTGAAGCATTCCTCTGTGATTATACGTTATTGAGATAAGATAAGTTGAACTTTTGGGCGCTACTCTTCATTTGCTCTGCCATTTCTGAGTCAGTGTTTCCTACATTGTTATGATGAAACTCTTGAAATAGAGGTTCCAGATTCCACATAGTTTTTTGGGGAAAATTACATACCAACCATTGGTCACAACAGTTCCTTGTCAATAATGATACAGAGTTTCAAGAGTTTCTAATGGATCCACCTATAATGAAAGCAACGAATTTTTTTTAATAATTAAGTCACTACAGTTCGAGTATCAAATGTAAACTCTTTTGGTTCCTCAAGTTGTCATCCCATATAAGAAGATATAGGCTGGTTATTTCATTGGTGATGATTGCATTTTATATTTGAAGGAAACAAATAAACTCAGTTAAAAAGTTGTATAATGTGTATTCGTGCAGAGGTTACCCTTTCAGAATTTTATCAAAATGGAACTCACAGTCAAGACTTCATCATGTCTCCATCAGTGAATCCAACAGAAACTAAATGAAAAATCTGCACAAAGACCCGAAAGAAAATGAAATTAAACTAAGTATGGGTTGTTATTTAGTAAATAACATTAGCAAAGCATGGAATTAGAAATTTCATATTGCGATTGAGCATCAGCATCATGACTGGGATTTGTGTGAATAAGCATCCAATCTCCTACTACATATCTAAATAATCCAATTCTTCATTTGTTTTCCCTAAGACAATACAATTGTTAATTATCAAGCTAAGGGTGTGCACCAAACACCTAAATCTTAAGCAAACAAAGACTTGTACTCATCCTTTGATTATGGAAAATGGTAGTAATCCTTCCATCGTATTCCTGTATCCATGACCACCTTGTTACAATCATATTATCCAATTAAATCCCAACTAATTTAAGAAACATACCATAATGCTGATGTTTTATTCGATATTTTCTAGGTTTTCTAAGATTATGCTCTCAGCTTCAGTTACTCATTAAAGTCTGATTATGCTTTCATAGAAGCTGAAATGATAGTACCTGAGATTTCGTCAAGGGAGATGAATCATGGGAAAATTTGCAGGAATAACCTTGATTGGAAAACTTTCAAGAAAATGTTAGATGACACTGGATAGGCATGAAGGGAAAACCCAAGATACAATGAAGATTGTACCTTCTGACATCTTCCCTTAAGATAAATTCCCAATATTTCGTTTGGTCTTTTTGGTTTAGAAGTTGGGTTAGATTCTAACTTCTTGACTCAATCCCTTTGCGTTTGGACTCCCTTTGTTATTTGGTTCATCTACATTTCAGATTATAATGAAAAGAATTAGCATAAATTACCAAACAAAATTGATTTAAGTTCTAATGATATACACAGTTGACTTGGTAATATTTTGTGTTCGTAGTTTGGAATTCGGTTTACACTATAATAATCAATTTATACCCAACTATAACACCCCAAAAATAAGAAATAGGTAATAAAATAACTTTTTCTTTGCGATGAGAAACCCACATCAAATTGCATCAATTTGAGTACGGCTGGATTACTATCACAAAACAGCTGAACACCTGAAACTATTGAACGTTGATAAACATAAATATATAAATGCATACTTGGACAAATCAAAGAAGAAGGAGCAAAAAAAAAAACAACATATTTTATAGAAAACAATCTAACACAGAAACGAAACGATGATTTAGAATTAGGAATAAAATTACCAACAGTATGGGGCATATAGAGGAGAAATTATATTGGGTACAAATTAATTAACAAATAAACCAAAAATGATGAATAGTTAACCAACAGAGATTTGGTTTAATCTTTACCTAAATAAAAGACGTAAATCATGATATTTACAAACAGGGAGAAATGAGGAGGTGGCCCAATACAGATCTGATAGAGACCATGTTTACCATTCAGAGTTGGAATCTGATAAGAATGCAAGACCACTACAAAACTACATCGAAAACAACCGCAGCCATAATTAGAGAAAATGGAATGGTGAAGATTTTATTAGCTACACCTTCACCATTGTCTTCCTTCTCTTTTTCTGGTATTTATCACTTTCCCTAACACACCCACTCATAATAAAATTTGGGGAAAAAAATAAAAATCCATGATTACTAACTGAATCCAAAAGAAGAAAAAAAAGAAAAGAAAGAAATGGATTGATTTTCGAATTAATCTATGGCTAGTATGAAACTGCTTTGAAACACATTCCAGAATCCAGTATAATATCTAGCAACACACAGAACATGATAACCCATGTCTCATCGCCATCCTCAGCGGCACTCAAGCATCTTTTCGGCAACAGTTCTTATCTAGTCGTATATATGAAGTATTCCTAGGCTTTTGTATAGTTTAACTGCGATTTGGTCCAAAACACATTATAAAGACTGATGTCTTACTTTGTTAACCATGCTAGATCTCATGGCAGTTTAATGTCTTTGTTACTAATTTTGTTGTCAACTACTCATGATTGCATTTTCCGTATTAACTTACTAATGGATCACCTGAAGATTAGTTATACCTCATATAAATGTTGAATTCTACTCGCTTTCATTTTTTTTAACTTTTATGCATTGGTAATTTGGAGTTTGGTTTCATTTCTGGACCTTTAGAATATTGGCATAAGTCATCTAATGGATTAAGAAATTCAAATTCCAATCAACGTTTTGGCTCGGATCCGAACTACTAACCGTAGGTAAGTGCTATCATTTTAATATTACATCAACAGGCATCACGAAAGGATAAAAGGTAAATTGGAAATAGAAAATGAAAACTAAACTTGAAATCTGCTAATTCTGTAATTATCACTGGCTTTAAGCTCTCAACTGGGGGTCTTGGTTGCTGTTCTTCTTGGAAAAGAAATACTCATATCTACTATAGCTTTAGCTCTGCCTTCGTCATTTAAGAAAATACCATGCGATCAGAGCACCCAACCATGTCCAACGACAAACACCTAAAAATCAAAAATCAGAATATTAATCAGAAGTTCAAGACCCATTTCTCCAATCACTAAATAAAAACAACATAAATTTAAGTTCGCAAACATGGGTTTTGCAGAACAACAACAAATAATGATGTGGAAATCCCACAGAGTGTTAGACCACCAATCACCAATTTACCTACTTTTGCAAGGCGCAGTGTGATATCCCTTGCATATCTTCTCTGCACCACTCAAATAGCTATCAACAATGTGTCAACAAATATGTAAGATCGATAATTTTGAATAAGATAAATCATGATCAGTTAACCACACCAAAATGACTAACGTGAATCAAACCAAAGGACCACGTAGGTGCAAAGAGACATCAAAAAATATATGTACAACATATCTGATAAAAACTAACCTATATGTGTGACTTGAATTAGGAATTAAGAATATAAGCAAACTGGTAATAGAGATAGTAGTAACAGATCTGAACATATATTATGTAGATTGCAAAAGAAAAGGAAAGGTGCGGTGATGGGTCTGGGTAATGGTGGTGGTGCCTCTAACTGAACTTATTATCACGAAATATACATATACCTGAGTAAGAACATTAAAAAATGTTGGTATAATATGGCATTTCAAAAAATATTGAGAAATGGAGAAAATAGCTTCACTTCTTAGTTTTCCTGTACAAACTTCCAAACGACTGGAATGAGCTCTTTAAGATAAGCATGTATATTTACGCATGTATATGGTTGCGTAAATCATTATTCAACTATAATACTTTTCCTATCAGATGAAGCCCGTTAATATTTCTTTTCGCTACCACCTCCGCGCCATATACACAGATCAAGATATGGCTGGTTAGAGCTATTTCATATAGTAGGGGATAAAAGAGTAATAAGCAAACAAATTAAAACATACTAACCATTTATGAAATCAAAAGAAAAAATCAAAGAATTCCCAATGCCGCTTTGCGAGGATACGCATAAAAGTTTTGACATCTCTCAAGATAAGAACATACCATGATAAAATACAACTACTAATGCTTTTACTGCTTTTAAAAATGAAGGTTATTAACTCGTGCCTTTCGTAATCCAATCTGTTTGTCATGCTCACATTGCTGAAAAAACGATTGGTTAAGGGAATTTGAAAGAGAACCCCGAGTAATATTTCGAAGAAGATGCATTTTACTAACCTTTGCTGGTAAGTATTGGCTAAACTCTGCATGATCTTGTACATGAACTCATCATCTTCTGGTTCATCACCATAAGCTTCTGGTTGTGTTATACGGTTCCTCAAATATATATATTTCATGATTAGTTTTCTCCATTCCTCCATGGATGACACAATCCCAGCAGCAAGCCATTCAACGTACTCAGACTGACAATCAACATATCCCAGCACTTACATAGCCCTGCTATAACACACAATTAATCTAATTTTTAAGTTCACACATTCAAGCTTTAAGCACAAAGGAGAGTAAAGAAAACATATGAGATTTTGGCCATTAATCAATGAGCAATGCAAAACAATTCAGAAAGCATAGTCAATAAATCAACCTAGACTACCAAACACGTGAATTTGTTGTTAGCCGTTAAATTACAAACTCAGTAAACATGATGCTTTACCTAACATATTCTTTTCGTCCTACCCTGCACAACGAAAACCAAAAGACGTGTGATTCAGACTCCAATACTTTTTATTAGCTTGACCATAGATGTATAGCAAAACAAAAACAAAATTTGTATAGAAAAATCAACTAAAATTTGTACAGAATTTGTATGTATACCCAAAATCTTAAAGGTGGAACCTTTACAAAAAAAAAAAAAAAAAAAAAAAAAAAAAAACACAATTAGGGTTTCTAACTTCGACTAAACTCAAGAATCAAATTCAGCATGCAGTTCAATCAATGACAAAATCAAAATTTAGAATCCATGACTAATGGTGCGAAATCAAACAATCCCCATAATAATTACGATCAGATACGTTAGATTTGGATTCGAACAATCCCCATTACCCTAATTTAAATTTAAACAACATCAGCAGCTCCAGACGAATCCTCCTGGACAACAACTACATGATTTGAACAATCCCAATTACCCTAATTTAACACAGTGGCAGCTCCAGATGAATCCTCCTCGACAACAGCTCCAACAACATGAAAATAAGACGATATCATTAAATTCCATCTAGAATCAGGGTATGTTTGGTTTCATAGATTTTGAGATTGACGCAAGGTTAAATAGAAAAAGAAAGAAGATGAGAAGAAGAGATTAGGAAACACCAACCTAAACCAAAAATCAAAAAAAACCAAAAAGAATAAAGGAAAAAAAAACTTAAGAATGAAATTCTAGGGTTTTAAATGTTTACCTTCTTTAATTCCTACCTCAATCACAAAATAAAAACATGTCAATACAATTAAATATGAACTTGAAGCAAAAGAAAGGTTAATGAACGGAAGTCCGAATTTGGTGAAACACGGGGATGATGAAGAAGGGTTTCAACGATTTATTAGCAGACTCAAATTGGAATAGGAGACTAATATTAAATTGAAACAAAAATATTTTTAAAAAGATGGAATTTTTAGTATCAAACTAACACCGACATAAAAGTCTCCAGTGTTTCTTCGTGCAATGAATGGTCTCCATTGTTGAGAATTTGAGTTTTTGGAGAGGAGAGATGAGGGAAGGGAAGAAAAAACAGGCTTAGGTGAGATAGGAATAGATCCCCCGGTCATCAAAATCTGGACATGTCATCCCCTATTCCTGTTGACCCACATACCCACCCGTAACAATAATACTGAAAATTCCCAGCCGTCCAAGTCATAGCTCGATCAGGATGATTCCGACCGCCGGATCAGGGTCCCTGTCAAATCCTGTCCGTCTAATGACTCTCAAATCTCAGAGTCAAAGACCACTTTTTTTTTTATTTATAACAGTGATAAGAAGATAAGACGGAGTCATTTCATCTTCACATTTTTTCGAACTTACAGTAGTCAGTCAAACCTGACTCGTTGAAACATTTTACCAAAAAAAGAACAGAAACAGACAAACAAAACATGGTGGTAGATACATAGCCATACACCACTCTGACAGATATTGAAAAAAGTTTCCCATAATTGCATTGATGTAATTCAAAGACCTTTTCTCTTCTCTTCTCCTCTCTTGTCAAAGTTTTCCCAATCCACCACTCACATGGAACACAAGGATTGCCGGTGGTGGTAGGCCATTTTTTGCTCCCTTTTATTGGTAAAGAGATGGTTGGGTTGGAAAGTGAGATATTTTTCCCTGTTTTTGGACCTTTAATTAGTTGGACCCGCAATATATTATGCTGCACACTGCCACCACTAACGACTTCTATGCAACGGGAACGCAATAAGAATAATATTATGTACGTTCCTCTCTTCTTGTCTTGGTCTGGTATAAGATCCAAATCTAGATTCATGCTTTATCCCCCACAAATCTAGCTGTTGTCCTCCTCCTCCTCCTCGCTTTGCATTATTGCATCTTCCTTCCGTAAGATTGGCATAAGGTTCTTTGCCGAGATCTGGGGTCTATTATTGTTCAAGATAGCTCAAATAAAATAAAAGAGAATGGAATGGATATGGTGGATGTTTTTCTCCACCTGCGGACTAACATCCATACGGCTTGATGCCAAAATTCGTCTACTAATCTACTGGTTAGTTGGAAAAACTGAATCTCCAAGGAAATGAAGTCATATTGTAATGTTTTTCTTTCCTCCTCTTTGCATTTCTGGTTGGCATGATTTGGTGAGATATCCATAAGCCGTCACTTAGACAATTTTTTTTATGATTTGGTTGAGGCAGACATAAGAAATCTTCAATTATAACGACATTCCTTGTCAAGATAATGTATATACTTGTTTAACACACTGCATCATGATAAAGAAATCAATCAAATCATTGTTTATAACAACACTCATTCTCATGATACTATTTTACTCCACTTGCTAAAGACACTGCACAGAATAACAGCAACAACAAACTTTGTTTATTTACAGAGGAAAAGAAGGAACTTTTCAAGCAGCCATAAGACCAGTTTTTATGTAAATGTAACCCTTTCTATCAATAGTCTTGTTTCTTGTTTATAACAGCACAAAAAATACATTTGCAAATCAACTCTTCATCTGACCCTTAGGGAGAGCTGAGAATAATACCAGACTAGAACTCTCTTTTTTTATTATTTTGCTCGACTCACAAGTCCTTTTTTCCAAGGCGAGGAGGAGGGAGGGTAAACCTTCTACAAACGACCTCTCATCCAAGACCAACCGGACAAACAATTAGCACTGAATTTTCAATAAATAAGAAAGAGCCTCAATGACCCTTGGGATATACATGAACCGCTGTAAGTTGAAGAGTGTATTTTCCTTTTGGTACCTAATCATCAGTTGGGAGCCTTCATATTAGTCGAAACTTGATGAACGACTCCATCTCCCCTGCAAATATTCTTCGAATGAGAGACCTTGTTCAATGCTGTTAAAAGATGCATCGTCTTCCACATCGAGTAGTGCTAAGTTAAGATGGGATTGGATGTCAGGTGGCGGAAGTGATTCTCCATCTAATGAGAACTCGTCAGAAGCACAGAGTTGCAGCTTCGACCACTTAATTACATCGGCATCACCATTTAATAGCTTCAAGACCTAGACTCATCGGATAGAAGCTCAAGTTATTTTTTTGAAAGATAAGTTTTAATTGTTTATTTGCTTAAACAAAAGCTTAAACAATGACAAACACATGATTGAAACACTAAAGAAAAATAATGTTGGACAAAGCTTCCTAGTTTCACCCTGTCCAACTTTAAGGAAAATGATATTTAGCTTCTATTCTGTTCACTATAATTAGGCAACTACAGCTGCATTCTTAATGCTGTGGGAATAACAAGCACATCACATCTGCTAACGTTGAATTACTATATCTTTTACTCTCGATAAGTTTAAATATTAATAAAAAAAATTCTCGTATCAGAACTGAGTAAGAAAACACATACATGGCAGAACTGGTGCAGAGTTGTAAAAGAACCTCAAGTGCAGCTAATATGTAATAAAAGAAATCACTTACAAGATCCATTCGAGGACGAGTTCTAGGTTCATGTCTTATACAAAGATTTGCAGCAAGAACCATCCACTCCATTTGATCTCGGTCATAGTTATCTCCCAACTTTGGATCCAACAATTGCAAAACCTTTCCACCATTTAGAATCGGTTTAGCCTAGTCATTACCATAATAAATTTCCAGTGTCAGTTCATGTCAAGATACACACAAAATCAGAAGGAAATGCCAGAAAACTTACCCACATGACTAAGCTCTCTTGGCCCTTTGGATTGTCGCTGTCAATTGGTTTCCTCCCTGAAAGAAGCTCGAGAAGTACGACCCCAAATGCATAAACATCAATCTTATCATTGACCTTACCATACATAAAGTATTCAGGGGCTAAGTATCTGCAAGAGGAGATAGAAGCAATTTAAGATGCATGATTATTAAGATAGTTTAGTCGCCATATTACTAGAAAAAAACTTACTAACCCGAAAGTTCCTGCAACATCAGTACAAGTTACACCAGATGCAGTAGTTGAAGCCCATTTAGCAAGTCCAAAGTCTGACAGCTGATGACACCAACGTAAAGCAAAAACTGAGCATTCGGATATATACTTCATTTATTAGTCACTCATTAAAAGTAGAAAGTACCTGTGGCTCAAAATCATCTGAGAGAAGGATGTTGGATGATTTCACATCTCTGTGAATCACGGCCTGTTCATTGCTGTGCAGATAATTTAGTGCCTCGGCTACACCAATGGCCACCTTGAATCTATCCATCCAATTCACCAGTGGATTGTCCTTACTTCCTGATATATTGAATAGGGAACGACAAATCCATGAGATGAAAACAGAATAATAAACATAATAAATTATCACCACACCAGAGAAAAGTTTAAGTGTTAATGTACCATGAAGGTTTTCTTCTAGACTTCCCTTTGATAAGAAATCATAAACCATGAGAAGATTATTGTCCTCAAAACAAAACCCGGAGAGGGACATAATGTTCTTGTGATGTAAGGTATTGATGATCTCAATTTCCAAAACAAACTCCTTTAGAACGTCTGCAGATTGTTTCAAGATTTTCACCGCCAGTTCGTGACCATCAGAAAGGCAACCTTTATAAACTCGACTACTCCCTCCCTTGCCGATCAAATTCTCTATAATTTTGACAGGATAATTATTAGAACCAAGTCCACAACTTACTCAAACAAAAGTTGCAGGTAAAACAAAATTCGAGAAGTAGAAGAAGAAACAAACCTGGAATGAAATTTGAAGTTGCAATCTGAAGTTCCCCATAAGTGAACAATCGGCAAGTTGAAGAGAATTTCTCATGAAGAGACTCCAATTCTTTGGGTAGTTTCTTTGTGAACTCATGGTAAGGAGAGGAAGGAGTGCAAACAGGATTTTCTCCCACCAGCACAATCGCACCATTCTCACCATCTAAACTAATAGATTTGCTACTACTACAACTGGAATCCCGAGTATCTGAATGACCAAGATATAATGACGAAAGGCGACATGGTAATTGCATTGCCCATTGAACTACAGATATCTCCTTGAACTTAGATCTCAGTGGTTTTTGCTCATTCGACAGAAATTCTCGACGAAGGAGAGGCCACCCAGGTCTTGACCCGGAGCCTTGACGCTCTGAGGGGGAGACTGAACTGGAGGCTGCCTCTAGAGTCTGTACAGGGACCAATGCCATGGAATTATCAACTGAACCATCATCCGACAATGAATCTTCTTCTGCATTATTACATTTACTGGTGTCTTCTGGCAAAACAGATACCGGTGAACAAATAGAGCACTTCTTTTTCAGAGATTTCCCTTGATTAGAATTTCCATTTGTTATACTATTTAGCTCTTTACATTTCCTACTCAAAGTTCTATGAAACACCCTTAACAAATTCTGATGCAGACGATAATTTTCAGCATCTGTATCACAATTACCAGAACCCTAATTAGAAAAAGCTATCCTCAACCAGAAAAATTAATATAGAAAAGACAAATTACTTGAACCTAACCTGTTGTGGAACAAGTGTCGGTGGTAGTAGTAGCAGCAGTAGAGGATTGTCTCTGAAAGACAATTTTGCCATTATTAACCGCAAGTACAGTGAAATCCTTGGAGAGTTTTCTAGCACAATATTTAGCAACAGAAGAAGCAGAAGTAATTTTCATTCCATGGTGATGGTGGTTCTTAGTTGCAGTCCCGAGAATTAATTCACTCGCACCATATGATTTCGTTTCTCTCACAAGAATTTTCCTAATTGAAGATGACCCTCTACAGATCTTAAGCTTCAGATCAACCTAATCACCAAAAATCATAAAATCAAACCCAAAACTGATACTAGAGGGGTTTTCAGAGAGAATGAAAACAAACCTGTTTCAAATTACAAAATCCTTCGTAAACAGAGAGTACAGAATCAAACGCTTTAACCAGCGCAAGTAGTGAAGAATTCCCATTTGGATCAAGAATCTCTACACAAGAAACAAATTCAGATAACTGCAAATGGTATAATTGGAGACTTTAAGCAAATGATTTGCAGACAATATTACATACCAGTAGAATTATTGTTGTTGAGGACGTGAAGAGCAATGACATGATCACCAGGTTGAGCAACTTTAACAAGAGCCCATGTTAGTAATTCTCTACTCTGTTGATCCATCTTCACTCCCACCATAACTGTCTTTCCTTCTTCTTCTCCATTATCTTCATCTTGTTTCATGTCTGTACAATTTTTAATCAACATCATTTTCTTCTCCATTTTCTTCTTTCCAAATCGCTCTTTATACTGAGATTTATTGACTGGATATGTATTAAATTTTAAGACTTTACATATATGACTTGTGATGATGGTTGGCTTGCCGGTGTTGTTGTGTGTTTTGTACCTGCTACTCTAACTCCATCCATTTGTGCAGTCGTCATTTATTCTCACGTATCAAGTTACTTGCTTTCTCCTATTTGTTTTTGTTTTGTTCCCCACCTTGGCTTTTGCTTTTCATTTTCTGTATCAAAGTCTACAGCCGACGCTTAGACTTATAGGTTAGAATCGTTGGATAGTGGCCCTGCCTTAAAGGAACTACCAATAATGTTTTTTTTTTTTAATACGGACGGGGCACAGATATCGACTGGAAAAGGGCAATTGGTTTCGGACAATTCAGTTTTAACAGCAGCATATCGTTACGAGTAGGGCTGCACAACGGGTAGGGTGGGTAGGATATGGCCTATTTCGCCACCCTACCCGCTTACTGGCGGGTAAGAAATTTTTTACCCGCCACCCTACCCGCCATTAAGCGGGTAAGATCCTACCCGACCCATTAATTGGCGGGTCGGGTAGGATAGGGTGGCGGGTATAACCGTTTTTTTTTTTTTTTTTTTTTTTTTTTTTTTTTATTATGTTCTCGTTACTGTAGCTCTATATATAGAATCTTACAACACCACCAAAACTAAAAGCCAGCCTATCGACATATGTACCCAATGGTACATCCTGCTAGCTCAAAGCTATTTGTAGTCTCAAGAAACAAAAAGTTCGGTTCTTTTTAAAATCTAGAAGGGGTAAAGTAGAACCCAAGTACCCCAACCAACAACACAAAAGTAAAAAAAAATAAACTCCAAAGATGGAAAGCTCTCCGCAAGGGCTTGATGCTACGATGATTCCCGGCTCATGTTTTTCATGTAACCTTGTTCTTCAATCGTCAAAGAGAATCATGTGCACAAATCAAAATATCTGAAAGAGAATCATCAAAGTGAGGATTTATAAGAACGCGTGGCAATCATTTTACAATTCAAATGCAATCTAATGTAGTTGTGTGGGTGCTTATGAATGCTTTCATGCTCGAAATCGTGAGATGTGCCTAGTGTAGAGAATGAACAGTAAGAATGATTATGAAATGTACTAAATTTTCCATTTTTATAAAACCAGGCTAGTGAACTTAAACGCTTAGTATAGTAAATGAGTTTTCTTAAGCATATGCTTACTTTCCAGTTAACAAAGAAAGACAAAATTTTCGAGAAGTGAGGACATTATTTATCTTGCATTTTGTGTCAATACAAAAAATTGAGTACTCATTCATTTAAACAATTTTTGGTACCTAGAGAGTCCAAATATCACACATATGGTTACACGAAGTTTCGTTCCTAAGGTGTTAAGGTCATAGATAATGGTTGGGGTAAAGGCTCTAAAAATTGCCAAGAATGAAGTGAGAACTTATCTTTGTAGTTTTTTCATATTCTCTAATTAGGTTTTTGGTGGATTTGGATTTGCATTGCATTTGCTCTAGATGAAAGCGATCTACTTGAATACTTATGTTCCTTTAGATTCCCTTGAGCACCAATAACATCACCTTCTAAAGAAATTAATTTGGGCAAATTACTTCAACTGCTAGACTTTCAAATGGACAACCATCACATATCTTTGATGATCATCAGAAACAAAATGGTTTAAAACCATTATAAGGATTTGAAAACAGGGAACAACACAATCCTTGGACGGTATTACTTTATTGAGATTTAATAGGATTTTCATATCTCATTAAAACACAAACATGGGTTCTTTAAGTTTAAACCCAGGACTTTTAAATCTTGCATCAGTTCTCCTCAGCTCCAAAGGCCTAAATGAAAGAGCCTTTCTCCGATTTGATTTTGATGTTACTAAATTGATCAATGTAATCTGCATTCAAACTTCATTATCCAAAATTTTAAGCTAAAAGGTATTCACTAATAAATAAAATTTGGGGTTTTGAAATGATTAAATTCGAGCAGGATCAAAAAAAAAAAAAAATATTTCACTGCAGATAATATCAGAAAACGGAAAAATGGATCCCACAGTTATCAATACAGACAAGAGCTAAAAACAGTATTTTTTTTTAAAGAGACCGATAGAGACCGAAGAGATAAGGGAAGAAAAAAAAAGGGCAATTGGTTTGGGGACAATTCGGGTAGGCGGGTTTTAACGTGAGCATATCGTTACGGCGGATAAGAGATTATTAAAAAACAAAACAAAAAAACACATGTTGTCAGGAATTAATATGATTTTATTATTGGTCTTTTACGGTTTACTCGAGGTTTAGTTTGTTTTGTTTTTTTTTTTTTTAATAGGAAAGATGAATTGATTGATAAAAGGACTTGCATAAGAGTTTTATCCTGCCGAATCAAGGTTTGAACCCAAACAGGAATATCATTGTAATACTGAAAACAAATAAGGTGAGACTTTGCAAATTTAGCTAGACGGTCAGCTATATGATTTGCATCTCTCTGCACATAGGTGCATGACTAAAAAGAGAAAGAACTAAGGATGCCTAGTGCATCTTTTATTAAGTTATGAGTAGTCCACTTCACAACGGTGAGAGAACCATTCACAGCGTTTATGACATTTAAACAGTCGCCCTCCAGTTGTAACTTTGTCAAGCCTTTTTGTTTAGCCCATAGAACTGCTTCCAAAAGAGCTTGCGCCTCTGCTTAATCTGGATCTATTGCGTGAGCTTGACCTCCTCGCAGTCCATCGCGGTCACCTGCAAAGTTTATAGATATTAGAGCCCAGCCAGAGAAAGTATTATTATTCACAAATGATGCATCAAAATTTATTTTAATGAAGTCATTATCTGGAGGAGCCCAGTACTGCTGTGACTGAGTTATAACATGATTAGCAATTGGTTGTACCAACATAACACTTCTCCAATCATTCATCTGCATCATAATTGAATTTGCAATATTGTCAGCATTTGGATGAACATTATCAAAAGATTTAGCACATCTTGCTTTCCAGATTGACCACATACAGAAAGCAGCAATCTCATACTGTTTGAAATCTAAAGCTGCTAAGTTATTACCTGTGGGGAAAAAATGACTTACCCACTGATCCAAATCAGTATTACTAATTATATTAAATAATCTAACATCAATCTTAATCCAAATACTCCTGACAACATTACAAGAAATAAATAGATGTTGAGGACATTCAACATTCTGATCATATAGAGGACAAGCAGTTTCCTTGGACTTAGTAATTCTAGCAAGCTTAGATCTAGTTGGCAGACAACTATGCAAAAACTTCCACATAAAATGATGAATTCTAGGAGGTAGTTTATGTTTCCAGAAAGATTTCCAATTAATATTCATGTTGTTTTTACTAGGTCTGGATAAAAGATTGACATTCAAGATCACTCTATAGGCAGACTTTACTGTGAAATAGCCATTACTATTTGGTTCCCATCTTAATTTATCTTCTCCATTAAAAGGTATTCTAATCTTCATAATTTCATTCACGGTATTGTTATCAAAAAGGGCAGAGATAGTATCTATTTTCCAACATTTCAAATCTTAATCTATCAGTTGGCTCACATATTTCATGTTAGAAGAGTAGAATTGAGATGAAGGTGGTCTGTGCGTATTAGGAATCCAATTGTGTTTCCATATATGCATATAGGTTTAGTTTGTTTACCCCATGTAATTTCGAAAATACTGTTTTTCTGCATTGTGGTATATAAATAAACTGGTTAAAGGTTGGCTGATTTATTTTATTTTTTGTACAAGGCAGGTTTGGGAAAAAATGCCAAATTGAAAACATTTTTCTCACGGAATGCTAAATAGTATAACCCATTTTCATTACACAAAATTGGTTAAAAAGACCAAAATCAACAATTCTTAGGTGAAACAGACTTGTACATTTTGATACTGTTTATATGGACATGAATCAAAAAAATACTGTAATCCATTTTGGATATTCTACCCAGGATTTTGTTCATTCATTAAATGGAACAGTCCATGATGGTTATTTTCAATGATGTTGTAGTAATAAGGGGGTTGTCGTTCACTCGGACTTGATGGGATTGATTTTAAGAATTAATAAAAGAAAATAAAAGAAAAATATATACAAAAATTGTCACGGGATGAAGAGATGTCTTTGGGACTCGGGATTCGCCAAACTCATAACGAAAGGTTCAAATATTAATTCTTTTAACAATTATCGCTCAACAAATAAAAACATGGACTCTTATTTTTGCCAAGATAGATTCTCAAAAGATTGGTTGTAAATCCTAAGCATGATGTATCAAAACATTTAAGCTAAGCATACATCATCAAATTAAATGACAACCAATTAATTCAAATCATATTTCAATTAAAATTAATGCAAAAGTCTTAAAAAAGAATTAAATAATTTTACCCATGTATGAAATTCGTCTTCCTCCGTCGTCCCAGTAATGGGGTTTAGCTCATCATGTTGGAAACACGCTCAAAATATGATTTTATTGCTCAAAGGTGCTTACAAATGATGAAAAGGAGAGATATCAAATAAAAATCGGGTTTGTAACATATATAAGTGTTACAAACCGAATTGTTACAGAGAACGATAAAAATTAACTGTTGTTGTTACTATTTCTTTAAGTCTGCCTCCAATATGCGACCCACAAAAGCGAGTCGTTAGCACTTTTGAAGAACGACGGTCTTTGGCCGTCTGTTCTTCGTGTTCTTGGTGTAACAGCAGCAGAAAACTATTCTGCCACTCGATTGATTTTCACTCTGTTGTGCTCCAAAACCTCCCCAAACTCTCCATGCCCTCTATGACTCTCCAGAAACTCTTTATATACTCGCTGGGCCAAGAATCATCCATAATAACTCCATTCATGATTTATATCCTCGGGAATATTTTATTTCCCCTTTTCACGTGTTTCTGATCTTTTAAACCTTCCAAAACTTCTCCAGATTCGATAGAATCAAATCTCAGAGTAGAATATCCTCCCAATACTCGTGTACATCCCATAAAAGACGCCAGAGAATCAACAGAGTGCTCGATATCTTTTCTTCCCCTGTTTAACGAGATTTAACTCAAATCTTCTTTATTTGCGTGCATGAATTGATTACCACCCCTGTTTTGATTCAACAGGTCATTACCAAACCAAATTGGTGAGAAAATCTCGAGAGAATCCCTCCGAAATCAATACAACAGATACGAAGGTGAAAAACTGTATGCCAGCCGAGTTTACCGGCAAATCCAGTTTGAACTCGTGAAGAAGAGGTTGCCCCCTATCCGGAACTGGGGTGCGAATAGCAGGTGGGTACCCCTTAGTAATTGAGGTGCCCCTTATCCTACATGAGGGTGCCTTTAGCAAATGTCATCCGGGGGTGTTCCGAGCAACTTTTCGAGCCGAATTTTCCAACAATCTTTATTTCCAAAAAATACCTACAAACACACAAAACACTATAATAAGGACAAAAACGAGTACTAACAATGCGAAACATTGAGAACAAATTAGACACATAAATGCGTCTATCAAATACCCCCAAACTTATTATTTGCTAGTCCTCGAGCAAATTTATTCTAGAAAATAAAAATCATTTGAACCACTAGGTGGCCCTAGTGGCGGAGTGTTGTCTCCGGAGGGTTTACCAGAGGTGTACCCACAAAACCTTTACTCCAGACCCTAGCTATCTACGCAGAACCTTGGAAGGCAATAAAGAATCTCCTTGGTTGGCATACTTATTGACTACAGGAGGAAGTACCCTGATGCGAAATTCCAATTGCTGTACACGAGTTTGCACTCAAGCATACTAAAATTCATATAAAGTGACAAAGCTCTACTCAGATAGTTTCTGGACATCATAAACCGGAGTCAACCAATCACATAGGTAGATTAAGAAGATGGATGTAGAGAAAAACGTGGATGATGTGACTAAGGTGAACCTATCCTAATGGACTGAGATAGTGGTCTGGACTAATATCAACACACTGGCATATACAAGGGAACCAGTGGTCGATAATCCTAACTCTAGGTCAACTCATCTGGCATATACAAGGGTACCAGTGATCGACTTTATTGTATTTATTCCCGTTGGTCTAGTGGTCTGGTCATTTTTTTTTTTTTTTTTTTTTTTTTTTTTTAGTATCTCAGTCACTCTATTTCACCCTAGCAATGGTAAAGAGAAAAATAAAAGAAGTGATTAGGATTCTTTCGATGTTTCCATCACGAGGATATGGTGAAACTACCATGTTTTCTTTTTCTAACACCTGAGCTCTGTGCTTTTATGAATAGACTCTTTAGATGTTTCCATCTAATCAGATTGGTTCCTCAACTCCTACAACCAATATGCTTCCATCCACTTAGATTGGTTAGTGCCATCCTTAATAAACATAAATTTCTAGGCTCTGGAGTTTTATTTATTGCAACTAAAAAGTTTCTCCCATACCCCCAAACTTAAATCTAGCATTGTCCTCAATGTTCTAAAGATGAAATTAAAAGCATGAACAATGAGAAACTGTTACCATTTGAAGCAAAAGAGTTAAGGAAAGATATTACCGTGTTGCATGAGCATGGGTTACCTCCCAAGAAGTGCTAAGTTTAAAGTCTTCACCCGGACATCGAAGGAATTAGTCACCTCATAGAATCATAAAGTAATAGCCGGAATAACTGCGGATCACCAAAACCGAATAGGGCTATCACAAGTAAAATGAATCTACAACATCCCAAGAAAATTAGCAAATAAAACACACCCTTGTCTAGTTTCCTGTTTAAGACAACTACAAATAGCTGTGGTTTAGGTTCGGGTTCTATAATCGGGTCTAGATAACATATTTTCATGGGTTGCATTTCCTCAAAAGTTAGATCCGAATGTTCGGGTCCTAGAGTCCGGAAAAACTCGAATAAGAACTTAGAAGCACATAACATTAACTCCGAATAATGGGGATCCTCTAAGTCAATCGATTTGACTCACACAGTTGACCACGGTGGTGGTCATTCATAGAAAAATGTGTCGACCCTAATCTCCTAAAGTAATTAGGTTTAGTCTCAAAACTTAATAATCGACACATTTGTAACTCATATGTTCCCACAATTGAAAGAAAAGTTTTTGGTGGGAAAACAAAATCAATTTTGGTATCCTAGCCTGGGTTAACCACATCAACCAGAGGATGGTTTCTAACAACTGAACTTCTTCCTGGACATTATTAGGTTCGGGAGAGCTAGCATGAAGGTAATCTGGCACAATGGTTGAGGCACGTATATCAAGTCCCAAGTGAGGGATCTCTGTAAGAGCTAAAGGTAAGGCACAAGGAGAATGATAATCACCCCCAAACTTAGAATCTTGGGTGTCTCTAGATAGACTAGCTACAATTTCCATAATTTCTAGATCATCAAAATCCTGAAAATGGTCAATTGCTTCATGTAGATTATACTCAGATGATGCATCCTCACTCATATTTAAAAGCTCTACGAGTTCATCTTCTTCGTCTAAGACTATTGTTTTTAAATCGTTAGACTCTAAAATAATATTCTCAGGATAAACTCGTTCCTCTAAACCATTATCGACTTCGTAAACAGGAAATACTACATCGTCTAAAATAGTATCTCTAGTCAAATCCTCGTCCTTTTGAATAGGTGAATAATTGTTAAAATTATTAGGATCTGAACCAGAAATAACTCTATTATTATAAAGCTCAATTGGAGTAGCAAATTCCTGATCACTATGCCTATTTATTTCAAATTCTTCATCAACACTATCCTCATCATAATCATTATTATAATAACATGAAAATGGTTGAACCTCATCTAAACAAGTAGTGTTACCAATTCTAACCTCATCATCTTGATTATGTGAATAACTATCTTCATTCTCAAAGGTATTATTGGATACACTATATTGGAAATTCAAGTTATTTCGAGCAATACTTTTATTCGTCTCTAACTCAAGTCTACGTGTCGACTCAGCTATCCTCTCAAGGGTCTCCTCCAAAGAAAGTTCCCTTAGTGTTGGATCTAAGTTTTGAGTTAATCTATTGAGGATATCTTCTAAAGAAGGAAGAGGAACAGAAGGATCATAATAAGGACTACTTTTCAAAACTTTGATTGTATCCTCTAGAGACGAAGAACTATTACTATAATCTTCTTGCTCGAATGACCGATGCACATGTGGATAGTAATTGGGCTCACCATGGTATGACCCATAACCTTCCAAAGGTTGGCGTTCCCAACCACTATTCACACTATGGTCATAAAAAAAGTGATGTCCATAATGTTCAGTTGGATATTCATATTCATTGTGATGGCTATTATAATACCAGTTTGACATCCTAACTGCAAGGGAATTCTACACAAACACAAACAAGGCTGACTCGACCAAAACAAACCTACTGTTTTCTAGCAAACAAAAAGCATGATGGCTCCACTTAGATTGTTTCTAGACCAGCTTCTAATCATTCGAAAGGGAATTCGTTACAATGCGAGCAAACCCCTCGGAATCAATCCGAGTTTAAGTAAGTTGAATAGAGGCGAGGGAAGCTGCGTGGAGCTTTGATACCCAAGGCCTCACCGCATTACAAGGCGGCGCGATCACGCATTCAACTCACGAAACCATCATGAACTTCGAAGTATGCTTAAAGAGTAACCAATATTTTTCGAATGACTTTCCTATTAAGCTCGTTACCCTATCGGTCTCGTTCTATTCAAAATTTTAGGCTTAGGTTCGTGTTTGGTTTTGTTTTCCTAAGGCGGGCAAGAAGAGAACGGTGATGAAATCCGAACCCTTATCTTGTATGGCCAGTCCTTGCCCTTTACTAGGAAATTAAAACAGCCGTATTCAAGACCTCAACGTATATGCATACAAAATCATCCAGTAAACCCACTGGCAGGGGATTCGCGGGTGTTTAGAATTCTTACCTCCCGTTCCAGACGGGGGATGAACCGTTGAAGTCGACTCGGGCCACGACTCCTATGTCGTGTACGAACCCGAGGGGCCGAGGTGATATCGTAATCACCGTCCTTCCCTGTGCAGTTTATATTTAAACTACCCTTCCTTAGGGTTTAAAATTAATAATGTCCGATAGTCCAAAAATTAAAAAGTCCAAAAAAAAAAAAAAAAAATTACAAAAAAAATTACCTATTTACAGTTTCTAAAAAAATAAATAATAATAATTACACTATATACAAAATTTTCTTCTTTACTCCGTTCGGATCTCTCTTTTCTTTCGTATTTTGGCTTTGCTTTTCTTTTCAGCACTTTCGTTTTTTCTTTCGCTCCACTCCAAATCTGAAAGCAATCAGAAATACCAAACCGCGTAAAAAAGAACAAAAATAATAAAAATAAAAATAAAACCTAAAAACAAAACTATACACAAGTCCCCGTCGGCGGCGCCAAAAATTGATGGTTATTTTCAATGATGTTGTAGTAATAAGGGGGTTGTCGTTCACTCGGACTTGATGGGATTGATTTTAAGAATTAATAAAAGAAAATAAAAGAAAAATATATACAAAAATTGTCACAGGATGAAGAGATGTGCTGGGACTCAGGATTCGGCCAAACTCATAACGAAAGGTTCAAATATTAATTCTTTTAACAATTATCGCTCAACAAATAAAAACATGGACTCTTATTTTTGCCAAGATAGATTCTCAAAAGATTGGTTGTAAATCCTAAGCATGATGTATCAAAACATTTAAGCTAAGCATACATCATCAAATTAAATGACAACCAATTAATTCAAATCATATTTCAATTAAAATTAATGCAAAAGTCTTAAAAAGAATTAAATAATTTTACCCATGTATGAAATTCGTCTTCCTCCGTCGTCCCAGTAATGGGGTTTAGCTCATCATGTTGGAAACACGCTCAAAATATGATTTTATTGCTCAAAGGTGCTTACAAATGATGAAAAGGAGAGATATCAAATAAAAACGGGGTTTGTAACAGATATAAGTGTTACAAACCGAATTGTTACAGAGAACGATAAAAATTAACTGTTGTTGTTACTATTTCTTTAAGTCTGCATCCAATATGCGACCCACAAAAGCGAGTCGTTAGCACTGTTGAAGAACGACGGTCTTTGGCCGTCTGTTCTTCGTGTTCTTGGTGTAACAGCAGTAGAAAACTATTCTGCCACTCGATTGATTTTCACTCTGTTGTGCTCCAAAACCTCCCCAAACTCTCCATGCCCTCTATGACTCTCCAGAAACTCTTTATATACTCGCTGGGCCAAGAATCATCCATAATAACTCCATTCATGATTTATATCCTCGGGAATATTTTATTTCCCCTTTTCACGTGTTTCTGATCTTTTAAACCTTCCAAAACTTCTCCAGATTCGATAGAATCAAATCTCAGAGTAGAATATCCTCCCAATACTCGTGTACATCCCATAAAAGACGCCAGAGAATCAACAGAGTGCTCGATATCTTTTCTTCCCCTGTTTAACGAGATTTAACTCAAATCTTCTTTATTTGCGTGCATGAATTGATTACCACCCCTGTTTTGATTCAACAGGTCATTACCAAACCAAATTGGTGAGAAAATCTCGAGAGAATCCCTCCGAAATCAATACAACAGATACGAAGGTGAAAAACTGTATGCCAGCCGAGTTTCCCGCCAAATCCAGTTTGAACTCGTGAAGAAGAGGTTGCCCCCTATCCGGAACTGGGGCGCGAATAGCAGGTGGGTACCCCTTAGTAATTGAGGTGCCCCTTATCCTAAGTGAGGGTGCCTTTAGCAAATGTCCTCCGGGGGTGTTCCGAGCAACTTTTCGAGCCGAATTTTCCAACAATCTTTATTTCCAAAAAATACCTACAAACACACAAAACACTATAATAAGGACAAAAACGAGTACTAACAATGCGAAACATTGAGAACAAATTAGACACATAAATGCGTCTATCAGTCCATTATGCCCTTGTCTTCTTTAAATGTTGCGGAAACCTTCGATCCAAATAAGAACATGCTTTTTTATTCAGAGAATGGGTAACGATGTGGTGTTGGTGTTCGTCTGTAAACTCAATTTTGAGATGCAGATCTGAAGAATTCAATCTTCAATTTCTTGTTTCAATCGCCCTTCGATTTAGTATTATACTTTTCTCCAACCCCTGTGCAAATCGGTAAGTTTGATTTTTAGTATTTTGAACAAATTTCGATACACAGTTTGATTCTAACAATATTTAAACTAAATACTTGAGATTAAAGTGGTGTATTTGAGAGTTTGAGAAGAATCAGGAGTTGGGTTTTTTTCGAACTGAAATGATAGCAAGAGAACATGAGCTAAAATCATTTGAAATCTAATATTATTGCCATTGAAATTGGAGACGAACAGAAGAGATTCAGTAAGGTTTTCAAGTTCAATTATAATAAGGAACTTTGGGTTGAGCTTGATTTTGAAGATGACAGCAACACGGGTGAGTTTGGAAAGAGTTCTAATGTTGAAACAATAAAGCGGTGTATGTTTGTTGCCGTAAGTATGATTGAATGACGTAGATGGAGAACTGCTTTTATGTTTGTATAGAATTATGAGTTATGAGTTTGTTGTGGATTTGACCTGCAGGGAATTAGAGCAGAAGAAATAACTACAAAAGAAGAAGAAGAACATAAGGACCATAGCCTGTATCTCTCACCTATTCGATAAAATTCCACATAGAGGAGCTTTAATCTATTGTTTGGAGTGAAAAGTATGGTATTGTGGTCCCCGGATTACAAACACCAGTATATTTGATGTTTGATTCATTTTGACGATTGGTTTTTCAATTGTAGATTTTCTTCAATTTTTATGATAAAACTTGAAATCTAGATGAAACTAGTTGGTTTTTCAATGGATTAAACCTGGATAAAGCCAGTTTCATCCTGCATACTGTGAATAAAACATATTTTTGGCTAGGATGAAACTGGTTTCATCTTATATATTCGACAAAAAATAGATCCATCTTGTATATATTCTCACAAAATCATTTTTTGGCTAGAATGAAACCAGTTTCATCCTCCATATTCTGAAGAAAAAAAACAGATTTTGGTTAGGACGAAACTGGTTTCATCTTGTATATTCTGACAACATTCTATAAATTTATCTGCAGATTGAAGTATATGCAAATTTAATAAAAAATTTATATATAACTGACCTGCAATCAACGTATATATTCACAGTCTAACACTGATTCATAAATTCTTGGAAAGTAAGAATTTTGCAAACAAAAACCTTAAATTTAAACTACATGATTGACATTTTTATGGTGTATTCTCGTGCTTAGGAGCTTCGGTACATTCGATCTTGCCCATATATGCTTCTTTGTCGCATTAATAATTTCCAAAATTCAATCTTCCTTATTTCATCCTCTTGTTTTCTTGTGATTTTCAATGAACCCGTTAACTCAACCATTTGTCTCATTTTTCATTCCTTTAGCCAACCACATTCACAACATGCCCATTTTTGGTTCTTGCTTCATTGCCATCAACATCCAAAACTCATCGTTCTTGCTTCTGCGCTCTTACTGCTTTTGCTTCCTACAACAATTCAGATCCATTCAGATTTATCCACTTCTAGAGAATAATGAAACCCAACCAAACATAAAACAGGATGAATCCAGTTTCATTTATGCTTAAACTTGTATAAAAACAATTTCAACACAACTGATAACAGGATGATACAAGTTGCATCCATGTTATACATGGGAGAGAACAATTTCAACAAATCTAAAACAATTTCAACCAAATCTAATACAAGATGAATCCAGTTTCATATATGCTTAAACTTGTTGTTTATGGGTGAAAACTATTTCTGCCGGTTTGGTAATTTGGGATGTGTGGATGAGAAATGAGTCTAAACCTTAAACAAATGCACTGCGCGGTGAGTGCTTGTAGATTCGAGAGATCAATCTGTGCAAGTCCGGCCTAAACCAAGAAATGGCGTTCCGGACTTGTTTCGGTCACAAAGTGAAGGAGATGGGGTTGATCTTAGGGAGGGAAGCGAAGAAGGTGTTGAGAATGTGAAGGTGTTGGCTATGTATGACTTGTATCGAAAGCTGAACTGGCTTGCAGGGTGTAAGCTATCAGTTCCGGTGTTTGAATACGATTGTATCAACACTTGCCTCTTTTGTCTGGACTTGTCTTGTTTCTCCTGTGTTTGGAAAATAGGGAGGACAACCTATTTATACAAGTCTTTTAGCCTAACCTTCGTATCTCGTGGGGAGTGGAGAAAGTGGAGTGATGGAGTAGTGGAGTCGTGTGTTAGTGTCACACGACCAGTCTTGCCCACTTCTCCCATCATCACTAACCGTCCATGACTCCTGACACGTTCTTGTGATGGCGCATTGCGCGCTGCACGCTGTAAACCGCCAGACCAATACCCCGGTATGTATCCCCCACTTTGTGACATGATTGATGTCTTGAGTGTGTGGATCGTGGAACCCAGTAAAGTAGCATGTAATGCTAAATTGAATAGCGACGTTATTCGGGAGGTCGATACTTGTGAAGTATCGTGTGTATTTTATGCGCAGTGCGCATCATGGTGTGGTAAAGTGACGGGTGGTGATCACCAAGACGCCTTACTCGACCAATTAACTCTGACCGGGTTGTATAACCAAGCCGGTGAAGTTGGACGGACGAGATGATCTTTGAGACACTCATCTGCGACCGTTGATGAAATTAGGGTTTTAGAGGAGGTGCGCAAGCATCCCTCTTCAGCCTGGTCGAATCCAAGCTTGGGATACGATTTTGGCCAGGCCGATCGTACATGCGTGTAGACGGCATGACGGTGCAGGCGCCTATACCCCATTATCTCACGAAAGTATGATCTGGGCTACTCAATTCGTCCGGTGAAGTTGAGTGGTCGAGATCAATTTGTGACAGAAAACTAGTGCCGCAAGAGCCGCACATCATGCCATCTTCAGGCGCGCGTTCCAAGACAACCAATTCTTGGTCGGTCTTGGCCGATCGGTCTGGAGTGTAGGTGGTAGGCTGGTGCTCACGCCTATACCTGACTGTCCCATGAAAACGTGATCTAAGCCACTCAAATCGTCCGGTGAAGTTGAGTGGTCGAGATCAGTTTGCGATTTGGGAAGTGTGACCACGCTAGTTTGGACGCGCGTTTTGGGATAGCCAGGCATGATATGCCTTGGACGATCAGGTGAGGGGAGAGACGGGCCCACGGTGGTCATGCTGGTATGACCGGACCTGCTTAATCTAATCTGGGACCCTCCATTCGTGCCGGAGAAGATGGACGCTCGTGATGCTCGAAACCCTAATTTTTGGCTTTCTGACCACTGTAACCATGCTCTGTTCGGGCGCACGGGTGGGATGACCAACCATGGTTGGTCCTGACCGATTGGTCAGTATGTAGGCGGGCCCACGGTGATTGTGTTGACATGCTCTGGGCCCTTTGAATCTACATCTACACCCTCCATCTATACCTGCGAAGATGGATGGTTGAGACTGTTTTGCGATACATGTAATGTGCCGCAAACCCTAATTTAGGGTTTTCCATCCATCTTGCTTTCTGGTTTGGACGTTTTGGCAAGCTATGCCAATCTTTTGGGGAGGCCGACCATGCGGGGTCCGCGTTGGTTCGGTAGTGAATATTCCATACACGCTTGGGGGTTATGGAATTGATCCGGGGCCATCCAATCATCTTTGGTGAGGTTGGATGATCGAGATCATATCCGGTCGATCTGAACGGTCCGTATGCTCAATCGGGCTAATATAACACACCGAGAGTTCTCAATCGGGCTAGTATAACACACCGAGAGTTGCAGCCTGTACGGGTATTTCGTACATGCTTTCATTATAATGCTTGGAGGTTCGTGTTGCTCTGCTGAGAGCAACACTCAGTCGTCATGACGTACTGATAATGAGTACAGGAAATACAAGGCTGCTCACGCATTAATTAATAATGCTATAAATTCACAGGGTATATGGGATTGTTGCTACATGCTCCAACCTGGATGAATTTCGTGTATTTAATTCACAGAATGGGATTGTTGCCACATGCTCCATTCTAGGTGAATTAGTAAAGTGAAGAAGTATTCATCACTCATTAATGGCTTTATCTTTTGCAAGATGTTAGCGCATAATTTTGGCTTTTACAATTTTAGCCTTAAATGAAAATCCACCATCAACACTTGTATAAAAACAATTTCAACACAATTTATAACATGATGATACAAGTTGCATCCATGTTATACATGAGCGATAAAAATTTCAACTAATCTAAAACGGGATGAATCTAAAAGAATTTCCACCAAATCTAATACAGGATGAATCCAGTTTCATTTTTGCTTAAACTTGTATAAAAACAATTACAACAAAATTTATAACATGATGATACAAGCTGTGTCTATGTTATACATGGGCGAAAACAATTTCAACAAATCGAAAACATGATGAAACTGGTTTCATCCCCGTTTCAGCAGTCCTAACACCAGCAATATCATTTAACAACACAGGCACCAACATATGATACCTTACATAACCAGCAGCATCAACTAACTAATTTCAACCCAGGTTCAATAATAAAATTATCAACTAATTATGTCAAATTAAAATCACCAGCAACTGCAAATACATTATTCAGGCTAGTTTCATCCTCATCAATTATAAAAAATTCAGCAATTCAATGATAAGAATAATTATACACATTTAAAACAAGATGAAACCAATTTCATTATGGTATAAAACTGAATGAAATCATGTTCAACCTACCGATCAAAATAAGCATAAAAAAGTTTTCTAAAATAATTGCAAATTCACCTTCATAATCAACAACCTAAAAACTCAATACCATCCCTCACTCCAGAATAAAAGTAGCACTGGTGGAGCTTACCCTCTCTCCTATTGGTTGGTGAGCGTAACCTCGCGCTCTCATTGGCTAATTGAGAAACCATTCGTATTCGTCGGATGAAATTTTGTTAGATATGGTGCGTGGATCTGACAATGTGCGGTGTAGATTGGGTGGATTGTTGGGACACACGCGACAGACGACCCTCATTATTTAGAAAAATTGCTATATTAATTTCGTGCATTTGTTGTGAAAATCCAGAAAATAAAGAAAACTACAATATTAATTTCGGACATTTATGATTAAAAAAAAAAATCAATTCGACATATTTATGAATAAAATAAAATAATTTATATTTTTTGAATCTTTTATAATTTCATGCATTTATTATAGAAAATCCAGAAAATAAAAAAAAATACTATATTAATTCTTACATTTATGAATAAAATAAAAAAAAATCAATTCAACGTATTTATGGATAAATTAGTGATATTTATATTTTTTAAAATTTCATGTATTTATCATAGAAAATCCAAAAAAAAAAACTACTATATTAATTTCGTATATTTATGTCTGAAATCAAAAAAACAAATCAACATATCTATGAAATATAATAATAAGATTTATATTTTTGAAGCTTCTATAAGAAACAAATTCTAAAAATGCCAAAGAAAACTACTATATTAATTTCTAAAATTTATGATTAAAATATAAATATGCAACATATTTTTGGAATTAAATAATAAGATTTATATTTTTTGAATCTTTTATAATTTCATGTATTTATTATAAAAAATCCCAAAAAAAACTACTATATTAATTTCGTACATTTATGACTGAAATAAAAAAAATCAACATATTTATGGAATAAAATAATAAAATTTATATTTTTAAATCTTTTATAAGGCAAAAAAATCTAGAAATGACTATATTAATTTTTAGTATTAATAATAAATATCTAGAAAACCAGCCATGTTTACTGACAACATCTAAAAATTACTATGTTAATTGATATTTTAAATTAATATTTAGATCTTTGATTGGACGGCCTAAAATTATTACGTATAATTACACCGAGTTTACATGATTATTTTAAAATCAAAACCGTCAAATTTTACTAAAAAAAAATAGTATATTAATTTCGAGTATTTATGATAAATATCCAAGAAAATAAAAATAAAATTATTATCTTAATTTCGAATATTTATGATAAAAATCCTGAAAATCGAATAAAAATGTTTATGGGGTAAAAAAATCATATTTATATTTTTTAGATTATTTTTAAGGAACGCGCAAATGGGGGATATAGAAACTAATTGGGGGATATAGCTAAATGACAAAAATCGGATCCAAATATCAAATCTGGGTCACCCCTTATGTAATTATTTTTTTAATTCCTAATCTAGCCCTCACTAATCAGGTTTAGTGGTTAATAATAATTAGTAAAATCTTAAGTATTTGGGGATAGATTAGTGTGTATTTTTATTTGAATTTGTTTGAGTGAGGTGAGAGTAGAAGGAGGGAAAAATATTTTTGAGTGGAAATTTTTTTGTGAAAATGGAAGATTGTGAGGAGAGAATTGCAGCTGCTGAATCTTTAGCTCAACTACAACAACAATCATATCTTCAATCTTCGGTTAATGATAACAACTCACAATTGGAATTATATGATGAACCAACACCCTTGGATCATGATTTTGGTGAGCATGAAGTGTTTTTTGAAGATTCAACCCAAGAAAGTAAACTAGTTCAACATACAAGCATCCCCAACACACAGGTAATGCTGCTAAGGGTTCAAAAAATTGATTTTTTTCTTTTGAAACCGCCATTTTTTCTCTGAAAAATCTTAGTGCCGGCATACCCGTAGTATGAATACCACGCCGGCACCAATAGATCCGGCGTGGTATTCATACAATTTTCCATGCCGGCGTAAAATATCCCCCATTTTGAAACAATTACCGGCGTGGTCTTAACTAAAAAATTCCATGCCGGCATGGAGTTAAATTTTTACCTAACACCGAATATTCCATGGAATATCAAACCGACATGGTTCACCCCTAACTTTACCATGCCGGTACCACAAGGAAAACATCCAGGAGTTAAAGATTTTTGAACTTAAATACCGGCGTGGTTTTTAAATTAACGAGAACGTCCGAACTTTCTTCCGGCTTGGAACCTTATATATCGAGCATGCCGGCTCTGGTTTCCGGCTTTTAACCTTGTTTAACGAGCATGCCGTTATTTTCTATTCCGGTGTTAATATGTAAGAAAATACAATGCCGGCACTGTTTAAAATTAGTTCCTCTTTTTCAAATGCATTTCAAAAATGACAGAACATTATTATTGAATGCCGTCACTTGTTTCCGGCTTTGGTTGTTTTGGCGGAACTGTCGTCGAGCATGCCGGAACTAGTACCCGGCATAGTAATTTAATTTTTTTTTAAATAATTCAGTTTTGTTTTCATTCATTCCTTCGATTGTGACATACATTGATCCAATAAATTCCAAACCTCTTGGTCCGGATACGTCCGAATACTATAAAATGCCTCCGGTATGTTACCAAACAATACCTTTCACCTAGTTTTTAGAACTTTATGTGGGGATTGCTTGTAATGAACCTTATAATCTTCCATTGTTGTCCTAATATAGGGAATGAAATCTCCGGAGGAAGCAATTGCTTGGGCAAAACAGACGGCTCTTAAGAACATGTGTGTGTTGGTGAGGAATACCCAACGTTCACATAATCGTTTTGAGATGGTTTTCGAGTGAAGTGGGTAATACAAGAAGAAGGATAGCCATAAGAGAAAGGGTTATGTATATCCAAAGAAGACTAATAGGGTATACAAGACTCGTACGAGGAAGGATAATTTCCCCTTTAAGCTTGTATTCTATTTAAGAGACAAAGAAAAGGAATGGGATTGTACGGTGTGGTTTGGCTGTCATAACCACCGGGATACGAAAGATTTTGTTGGTCACTCCCTAGTTGCGAAGCTAAAACGTCATGAATTCGAGGATGTAAAGATAATGACCAAAGCATGTATCAAACCAAGAGTGATTCTCAGAGGCTTCAAGGAAAAGGATGATCAAAACGTTTCCTCTCTAAGTACAATTTATAGCGCACAAGCAACCATTAGAAGGGTGGAATGGGAAGGGAGGACCGTTATGCAAGAATTTGAAAAGATAGTTTGGGATCACAACTACACGCGTATCATTAAAAGAGGACCAGACGAGAAACCCCTTCAAATATTCATTGCGCATCCTTTGCTTTCACAATTGGCTCATACATGTTGTGGTGTTCTTATGATGGACTTCACCTATAAGACAAACAAATACAACATGTCGTTGTTTAACATCGTGGGGAAAACATCGGAAAAGGTAACATTCACATTGGCTTAGTGTTTAATGGAAAACGAGAGGGATTACAATTATCATTGGGCATTACGACAATTGAAATTATTGTTCCCGGAAAATCAATTTCCGAGGGTCATCATAACCGATCAAGAAGACGCACTAATGAGTGCTATATCCGACGTATTTCCGGATGCACAAAATTTCCTATCTACGTATGATATAGGTCAAAATGTGACAAAACATTGTCATGCTTTGTTTGAACCCTCTAAGGCGGATATTAAGAAGAGAATGATTGCTCAACTAGAGGAAGGTGTTCGCAAGAAGAAATTATCACCCGAAGAAGACGAAGATGAAAGAGGAAAGATTAAAGAGCGAGTGGACAAAGAACACGATGAAAAACATAAAAAGTGGTTGGAATTTCTAAAGGATTGGGAGAAAGTTTATTGGTCTCTTACCGAGGATATATATGAAAAGAGATTGAACATGTTTAGTGCCAAATATAACGAAGTGTATCCAAGTGCCGTCTCATATTGTCGGGATAAATTGTTGGATAAGTACAAGGAAAAATTTGTGCGTGCATGGACAAACCGGTATAGACACTTCAAAACTGAAGCAACTAGTGCGGCGGAAGCCGCTCATGGGAGATTTAAAGATCTCATCCAATCCGGCCTAGGCAACGTGGTTACGGTCACCGAGACAATGGAGCAATAATTTAAGGCGGATATCGATAGGATCAAGAAGGCTTTTGAGAAAAGCTCAATGGAAAAGTTAACTCAATTTATTCAATTTGGTAAGTTGCTCCAAGGAATAGAGTTCAACGTCTCTCATTGGGAAATAAAACATATGATGAGTGATCGCGGTCGTAAGCGTCAAAAATATAATTTACACTTTCTTACTACTCAAAATATATAATGAAGCAAGGGCAAGAAAGGATCGATCCCACAGAGAGGTCTAGGTTGTCAAATTGTTTCGGTTCCCTATAAATAACACCGGTAGTTTTGTGATTTTTATGAAATTAAAACTAAATAAAAGCAAATAAAGAAAAGCAAACAAATCGAATCAAGGATAAGAAAGTATTGGTTAAGGATTTCGTTTTCATTCACAAACATGTTTTCAACACCATAACTAGAATTGATATTTTAATCTCAACTTTTATCAAAGGCCCTAGAATACCTTGATCGCAAGAATATCCCGCTAATCTCCTCATGTCATCAACAAACACATTAAAAGATGCGAATATGAATTCTACCTAAAGGAACAACCTAACGTGTAAAAGCACTAATCAAGTTTAATTCCCTAGATGCATTAAGTTCTATGAAATCAGGCCAATCAAAGCAATCGAACGCGGAAAGCGCACTAATCCGATTTAACAAAGGTTATAACTCACATATGATCATAAGTGATGAGTGCCAAATAGTGCATATTTATTCACCTTTTTATTGGCATTTTACTCATCTTTTGCGCTTAGAAATCAGATATTATCCCAGATTCTGTGTTTTCTTTGTTTTCAAGAATAAATATTTGTATTAATTAATTTTGTGTTTTTAGGCAATAAATAAAGCTCGGAGAATCTGAGGAGCCAAAAGAGCAGAAGAATTGGAGTCGAGCACCTATGGAGCAGATAGCCAAAGCCCGCGCGCGAATCAGTTGCAACCCAACAAGGAAGACATGGGCTAGAGCTACCCACGACCCGGATCCGAACCCGCTCATCCCGAGCCGTTGAGATCTCGCCCAGATGCATCATACAGTCGCTCCTTCGCTCACATCTATTTCTCGATGCTCCGCTCAACACCAAATCTACCCAATACTTCCTCAACCGTTCAGATCGTAACTGCTACATCCTACGCTCGCTGAGGCCATCTCATCAACTCTTGCTGTCCCTGCCTCACAACGAAGCGACCCACACCCTATACCCTAATCGAGCAAACCTATTCTCTCCCTCACTTTCTCTTTCTTCTCTTCCCCTCTGCAGAGCTCCACTTCCTCCCCATACCTTTGCGAGCCGCACCATCACCACCATCTCCTCTTGTCACCATCACCACCACCGATACCGGCGCCAACAACCACCCCTATTCCGCCACACCCAAGTTGTGTTTATCTCTAAAATAGCTTCTCATAACCCTAGAAGCTAAGTTAAAGATAAACAAAACTAGGGTTTCACCCAATCAAAGCGAGAAGAGTCAGAGACGATTGAGTGGAGCCATCACTCGATTCAGAGACGTGGGTGAGAGATTATTTCATTTAATTTCTATTTTAAATTGAATTAGGGTTTGTATTTTGGGTAATTTCTGGCATGTATAAATAGAGTTGTGAGGTTGTGTAGAAAGGCATGCCTGGGCTAGCCAGAGCACCAATTAGGGTTTAATTTAGGTTAATTTCAATTTGTATCATGTTTTAATCACTTTGGCTAGAGTTGAGATGAAGCCCATAATCTGTTGCTAAGATCTGTTCACATGTTGATATCTGTTCTTGTTGTGCTTTATTGTGTAGGTTATATATAATCATAACACTTTTGCATTTTACTTTCACAAAGTATGCCATGTATGCTTTGTAGTCAGGTTATTTCTATGTAAAATGTGTGCAATTTATGCTTCATTGAATGTTATTAATCCTCAGACTAGTTGTGCCCTGAGAAGACAACTAGTGCTTGGGAGAGATACCCTAATTGCGATTAGATATCCATTTTAGGATGAGTTTGATCACCTGAGTAATGAAGCTGATTTGTGATTAGTTGTACTATGACAAGACAACTAATACTAGGAATTAGTTAATTGCCTTAGTTGATAGTAAGCTGTCCATAGAGACCCTGGATGAATGGCAGCCTTGCCATTACAAGGGACGAGAACTTTATCAACCATTGAACTGATTTAGCTGAGACTAGGTGGTGGATTCGACACTCTAGTGCTTTATAATCTAGTCATTCCTTAGTTCACTGTCACAATATCATATCAGCCGTATCGGCACAAAACATCTGTTGTTACTTTGTTACTCACTTGAAGTCAGTTTAGGAAGCCATAAGATCATCTTAGGCACCACAAGTCTCTGTGGTTCGACCCGTACTTGCCGCGTCTCCGATAGACGCCGTGCACTTGCGGTTTATTACAAGTAGGCTTAAATTTATACACATTTCGAGGCCTACCAAGTTTTTGGCGCCGTTGCCGGGGATTAGCCAGTATAGTATAGTGGTACGGCAGCGGGTGACCCGGGTTACTTTATCTAAATGCCTGGATTAGCCAGAGCAGCATTTAGATTTAATTTTGTGTTCTTTGTTACTTTATTATGTTCTAAATATAAGTGCTAGGGTTTGAGATGAAGCCCTAGCTTTCTGCTGTGTTAATCATGTGATTATATTTCTCTTGAATGTTTAATTTGTTCTAGGATAGAATTAATCTTAGCATATCAACACATTGCTCTCACAGTGCATGCCAATGCCATGGATGCACTTTGTAGTTAGAATACCCCGTGATGATGATGATGCTGCAACTCAACTTAATTAGATCATTATCAATCCTCAGATTAGTTGTACTCTAAACAGACAGGTAATACTTGGGAAAGATACCATAGTTGTGATTGAATCATCCATTGGTGAAACACCTTAGGTAAGTGGTAGACTTGACACTCTCCCTTATCTGATTACAAGGACAAGAGTAATGTAATTAGCTAAAGACACAGTGGAAGTTAGTGGCTGATTTGAAGACTCTAGCATCCCTTTTATCACTGTCTTTTACCTTAGTTTAGGTTCACTTCATTTCATCTTAGCCGTATCGGCAAACAAACCCCTGTTGTCACATTGCCACTCTTGAAATCAGTTTAGGAAGCCATAAGATCACTTTAAGCACACCCATTTCTCTGTGGGATCGACCCGTACTTGCCGCGTCTCCGATAGACGCCGTGCACTTGCGGTATAACATGTAGGCACAAAAATATACACATTCAAAGGCCTACCAATAAGAATATATCGCTACAAACTATAATCATATTTATGCTACTTGCAATCCGAAATTATCACTTTTGCGTATAATAACCCTAATCTAGAAATAGAGATGAAAACAAACTCAATCGATTCGCGACTCGACTAAACAAGCATTCAAATCATGTAACAATATTCATGGTGAATCATAAACGATAATATGAGAGAAAACTAATTTATTGAATTAAAAACCCATGTGTGGAAATCCAACTTATTCCATAACCAATAATAAAATCTAGCTCATATTCATGGAGTTCATAACAAGAAGAAAGAGAAGTCTCATGTTTAAAAACCCTAGAACCAAGTAGTAGTCATTCAAAAGATAGAAGTCCTCTCTTTTATATGTTTCTCAATTTCCATAAAGGATACTCCTTCCAAAATTAGGTTTTGTCTTCAAGTCCATTAGTTGGAAATTCACCCGGCCCACGAGAGAGAGAGAGAAACCCGTGAAGAGCAGGGAAGGAAATTCACCCGTGTAGTCGGCCCAAAATTAGGTTTTGTCCCCAGTTTTCGCTCGCCGGAAAACTGGGGATTTGGCCGGATGTTGGCCGGAATCCGGTCACCGGTAATCGTCGTCGCCGACCACCTGAAAATTCATTGTACACAGCCCAGATGGCTGTATCCTTCCCTGCTCTTCAGTTCAGCTGCAGCTGTTGCCTAAGCTTCAAACTCATTTGATCCATTGCAACATCCATCAATGACCACCAGTCCACTGCAACTGCATTGCATTAATTCATAGCACCACAATTCCATATTCTGATTCAAACCCATGTTGAAATTAGAGCAACAACAGCTTTTGACTGCAATCATACCAACACTGTGGCTTGACCCAAACAAACCCCTAACAGCACACCATCTATCCCTGTTCTTCTCATCTCAAAATAGCTTCCACAATTTGCACCAGCTCAGCTCCAATAGCATCAACATTATCAGTTCATGGTCCCACCTGCAATTTAAACATCGACTGCAAAATCGCCACAGCAATGCTTTGTTCAAAACCAGTTCCAATCCATATAAGCTTCTAAATCAGATCCTAGCCCTTGCCAAGCATTCACTAGACCCTGTACAATTTCATTTTCAATTCCTCCAATTGATTGCAAACCTAGCATTCATCTCAGTTGCCTCACTCTATCCTCAATGACTGCAGCTTCATTATCTCCAGTACCTGCAACTCAACCGCGACTAAGCCACTGCGTCACCAGATTCATAGCACCATCTGTAACATCTAGGATTTCACTTCAACTCTGCCACATTCTTTTGACCAACTTCCCTGTAATTCCAGCTGCAACTCCTAAGCATATTTCACCAGCTGCAATACATGTTTACCAGCACCAGGCACAAACCACCTGCAACTCATCTTTACCAGCACCAGGCACAAACCTAGTCTCCAGCAAAACCAACTGCAGCTTCACCACCTGCAAGATTGCACTGCATTTGAATCTCCACCAGCTGTTATCACCTTCCCCATCGATCAATTTTAGCTCAGCTCAGCAACCCATCTTTGCACCCATTCGAACCCAGCATTACAGTTCATTGTCACGCTATTTCAGTCTCAAGCCTCATTGCCATTTCAGTTCATCACCTGCAAGATTTCACTTAACACCAGCTCAACTCAGTAACTCCACTGCGATTTCAGGCTCGACTCTTGAGCAACAGCACCAAGAGCAATAACCAGCTGCCACCTCCTGCTATTCAGCTCAGTCTCACAACCCCATTCTCATCTTCCATATCACTTTAACCACCAATTCATCATAACTTCCAACCTGCTCAGTCCACCCATTTCATTCTTTGCAATATAACCAGCTGGTGCTCCTCCCACCTGAACTGCAAGCCCTGTAAGTTCCATTGCCACTGCCACATCACCAGCAGCAACTCCAGCTTCTGCTCATTCTTGACTTGATTAGCTCGAGCTCTTCTGTCAAATTCTAATCATCACTTGCAAACTCTTGAACTGTATCTAGAGTACCACTTCCCTTAGCTCTTCCATTCTCCATTCCATCTTCTCCAGCAGTTAACACATGTAGACATACCCAGACCCATGGCTAGAGAAGTAACAATGGAAAGACTGGGTCACTCAGGCCTTTTTACAAGCACCTTGTGTGAATTGTGCTGGTGATCTAGAGATGAACTACATATTGACAGTTCTATCTCCTTCCCTGCAGAACACACATTCAACACAACCCCACTCAATCTAAGACATTCAATTTCAGGGCTTCACTCTGTCCAACCCACGTATTCTTCTTTGTCCGAGATTCAAAATCCATGTTCTATCAAATTCAAACATAACCAAAACCCAGCTTCCTAAATCGCTGAAACTCCCAAATACTACTCCAATATACTCCTTCTTCCTTTAATTCTTCCATCCTCCCCTGAATTTCTCACGTCGGATCCAACAGCAGCTCTGCTGCTTTCCTTTCTCAATTTCTGGTGTGTAAGAATGAGAGAAAAAGTCTCTCGATTTAGGGTATAGCTTAGGGATAGATTTAAACTCCCCACTATGAGACACCCCAGGCTGGATAAGGGCAATCCAGAAATATTAAGCTTGTCGGTTCCGAATAACCGACAACTTAAATCTTTGTTCAACTCAACTGTCAGTTTTGGAGAACTGACAGTACATTCTTCACCTCCTCTTTGCGCAACCTAGCTCGCTCCATGTATCTCTCGCCTGTAAAATGACGGCTTTGCCCTTTTTGCTCAATTTTGGATTATTTCTTCTCCTTTTCCTCCGTGCGACTCCCGAGTACCTAATAGCTCAAACTCACACATAAGATACAAAATTCACACGAAAAATAGCAAAGAAAGCATAAATACTAGATAATAAATACGGTGTATTCTACACCTATCAATGAGACAAATGGAATATGAGAAAAATTACGGAAAACCGGGTGATGTGTGTATTTATCCCGACATGTCTTCATTGGGGCTTCCGTGTCGTCATATGCTTGTGAAGTACAAAGAAGTGATACCTATTGAAGTTATTGATCCGTATTGGAAGCAACTATCCTTCACCCCTCCCCCCTATGGAAGCTCCCGGACAATCACCATGGGATACGAACGAAGCAAAGGAATTCTATGAAGCTTACTCACGTGGCAACTCGGCTAGCCGACAAGTCTTTTTGAGCCAACTAAGGTTAATTACACGGCCATGGATAACACAAAGTGAAGAGACAAGAAAGGGAGATCCTCCCGGTAGACCACAAACTAAAATTGCAAGGAGAAAACAAAGGAAAGAATTCAAAGAAATGACTCGACGTGAAGAAGAACTCGCGGCAACTAAGAAACGAGATCTATCCGCAAGTGAGATTTCAGAAGCAAGATTCGCGGAATCGCCAGTTCCAAACAAAAGGGGTAGGCTGAGGAAGGAACCGCTATCAAGCTAACAACAAACGACGGGTTCCGTATCCACACCAAAAGCCGATGGATTGGAGGTTCCTAAGAAAAGGGGGAGGTCGCCAAAGGTACCAACATTAAGCAACCAAGAACAACAAGGTGAGCATTCTGAAGCCACACCCATAGTCGATGGATCAGAGATTCCAAAGAAAAGGGGGAGGCCGCCAAAGGTACCAACATTAAGCTACCAAGAACAACAAGGTGAGCATTATGAAGCCACACCCATAGTCGATGGATCGGAGGTTCCAAAGAAAAAGGGGAGGCCGCTAAAGGTACCAACATTAAGCAACCAAGAACAACAAGGTGAGCATTCCGAAGCCACACCCATAGTCGATGGATTGGAGGTTCCAGAGAAAAGGGGGAGGCCGCCAAAGGTACCAACATTAAGCTACCAAGAACAACAAGGTGAGCATTCCGAAGCCACACCCATAGTCGATGGATCGGAGGTTCCAAATAAAATAGGTAGTCCACCCAAGGTACCAACATTAAGCTACCAAGAACAACAAGGTGATGAGGCGGAGGTGCCAAACAAAAAGGGAAGGGCAAATAAGGGAGCTACATCAAGTGAAGTACATCAAGGTGAAAACTTCGTAGGCACGACCAAAGTTGATGTAGTTTCGGTTTCAAAGCTTAGGGGTATGCCAAGTAAGTATAATCTCCCGTCACATACCGAAGACGTTGGGAGTGTAGAGATTGCAGAGGATGGTTTGGATATACTTAAGCTAAAAGTTGGTAATATGACGATGTATAAGGATTCCAAAAGGAGTAGGACTTATAGACATTACCATACCAAGATAGAGTCTTACATAGACCAACTCCCTGAGGCTATTCGCGAGTTTATTGTGTATACGGATGATGTCGATGGAGATGGAAATTGTGGCTATCATGCCGTGACCGAACAACTAGGAATCTTCGAGGCGGCGGTTAGTAGAGGAATGACACCATGCCGATATGCTAGAATGAGGATGACCGAACAACTTGTGAAAAAGAGGAGCTTTTATGAGAAATTGGTTGGTCAAGGCGAGGGGTTTGATGATATGTATGCTCAAGTGTTAGGACCCGAGCAGGAGATGAAGTTTCTTCCTTCTCAATATTGGATGCGAATGCCGCTTTTTGGGCATCTAGTGGCGGATACATTTAGATGTGTTGTTTATTATTTTACGCCCACCTTAGAAGCAACCTTTACACCAAAGTGGCAAAAATGCGAAGGATCCCTTAGGAAGAGAAGAGTTGTTTTGGCGTTCGTGAACGGTAATCATTTCATTATTCTAAAACTCAAGGAAAATTGTCCATTGCCACCAGTTTGTGGGATGGTAAAAAACAAGAATTTGGATCCCAATATCTGGAAGGAATGGATGGGATTGTATGAGGAGAATCACCAATTTTGGGATGCGTTAGCCTTATCAAAGAAACCTCTTCAAGAGGAGGAGAGGCAAATTCATATGTGTGGAAGCGATGAGGAGTAATTTGGATATATGTGGTTCACTAATACGCAACCTTTTGTTTTTTCGGAAGTTTGAATTGTAATCATTAAACCATATGCTATGTACGTGCCGGCATGATTTAATTCAAACTTTACAATGCTGGAATATATGCCGGCTTAGAAAGGCTTTTCTCTTTTATGCTTGGGAAAATCACCAAAAGTACACAGAGATTTTAGTTTAAGTTCCGGCGTTAAAAATAACTTCTTAACAATGCCGGAATTATACACAGATCAGTTATGTGTCAGGAAAAGAAAGAGTACCGGCAGTATCTATAAAGCGTATCCATGCCGGAATTCTAAATTCCTTAATTGCGGAAAGAAATCGATTTAGGCATGGTTATTACAATTTCTACCGTGCCGGTTCTGAGAAAAAAATACATAAAATTTGCAATGTTTGACATACATTAACCAATATATTATGTTCTAAGCCAAAAAAAATTGAAATCAACATCTCCAAAGTTTAGCAAGACACATCCAAAAACATAAGCAAAGACTAGATTGTTTAACAAACCATATGTAAAGTTAAGATGTTCCAAACCGAAAACAAATGAAACAAAGATGTTCAAAGTTTAGCAAGACACACAAATAAACATAAACCGACAGTAGATTATTCAAAGACATATCTAATACTATAAAAGAAACATTAACAAACATCTTAGATCACTCGGTCCTTGGCTTCTTGTGAACCCTCTTTTTCCTTTCCTGCCACAAGTACTTTGCATTTGGATCTTCAATTTTGTCTATCTTTTCCTCGACTGTCTTCATTTCTGCCGGGGTCAGCACCTCTCCTTTCTTGTTCTTGCATTTAAACCAGTCTCCCAATTTCAAAAGCCGCGAACGCTGTTTTCATATTTTTCCATTAGCATGTTGACTTTTATAAGTTTATAGATATACATTCAAATAATAGGAAGTGAACGGAATTACGTACCAACAAAAGGAGTGTCTTTTGAAGTACGGGTAGAGTAAGTTTTCGGGAGTTGTGGAGTGAGATTCTGCTTGTGGAGGCACTGTTTCGGTGGCCAGGCGTACAATATAAGAATGTGAGTACCTCGAATGACCTCTGAGGAAGCTTGGTTTCGACTCATAACCGTTTTCTGCCAATTCCCAATCAACCGTATCCAAAGACTACTTGTTGTTCTTCCCTTTCATTCCAATGTACAAGTAGAGGAGGTGGTTTGTAAACTACCAGCATATGTTGTTCATCTGATAGGCATTGAGGAAAGTCATGAGAGAATTTGGCATCAGATTTACCCGTAAGTTTTTTCTATTTGTACCCAAGTTGGCGCATCACACGGCGTGGGTTATGCATAACAAATCCTTTTGGATGAAACAATGGTCCGTTGTAAAATGCAACATTGTCATGCCTTGCAAAGTGAACTCCTCTTTCGTTCATATATGGGTCAAACACAACATCTTCGATAGCAATAGATTCCAAAGCCTCTCTCATGGCGAGTAACCGAGTTTTGTTATTGGGCTTTGGTTTATTATCGAAAGTGTATTTCTTGGCTACAGGAAGCCGTGGTTCCGAAGCATATGTTGAAGACTCCAAATATTTGTACTCCTTGAATAATGTTGGGAAGTGTTCATAAGCCCGCACCTACGCAAATGAAAGATCGTTCCAATGAAATGTATAAAAAAGGAACTAATTGAAAAACAAAATAACTAGTTCACATTACCTGTAATACATTGAAATTCCCATTAAATTGACAGGAAGTCGTCTTAGAAGATCTACGCATCTCCGCCAAAAAATGTGCCAAGAAAGCAATGCCCCGTGAATACTTATGAACCTCCTCCAAGGGATCCAAGTATTGTAAGTGGTTCATATGCACCTTGTTACCATTAGAGTCGGGGAATATTGCGATGCCCAAGAGGAACAACAGATATGCAGCGACAGTTTGCTGAATTTGTTCGGCATTCAATTCCTTGCACATCGTATTCCCAAACAATTCTCTGAGCTTGACGACTTTAATAGTCTTTGTCATGGTATTATTTGACACGTACATATTTGCTTTTGTCTTTGCCTCGTCCCAACCAAACAACTTTTTAGTCAGCTCATAGATCTTGGACCATTCTAGGGTCTTACCGTCATCTTCTTTCTTAACGGCTTTTCCAAGGATCTCTAGACCTAATATTCTCTGGACATCTTCAGGGATAATGGTCATCTTTCCAAAAGGAAAATGAAAGGTATCAGTTGAAGCATAAAACCTCTCCAAGAAGCAATTCGCCGTCACTTGATTAGTGACCACATAGTTTTCCACCGCGGGATACAACCCAGATGCTCTTACTTCCGCTTGAACATGCCCACACTCCCCTTCCAAATCCCATGTATCCATTTGTTGATGGCGGCAAACACGGAAGGCTTTCTTGTGTCCTATAAAAACACACCAAATAAACTTCAATTCACCTGATCATATATAAACAATATAATAACAAGATGTAAACGTCTTACATAAGTTGAATAGATCCATCGAGCCCAAGAGTCATTGTAGTCAAATAAGAGTTTCGAATCTCTCGGCTGACCCCAGTGTTTGCCATCATTGCGTTCTGGAATCATGTCATATGTTTTGGGGAGGTGCTTTGGTGGGTCCTTTACTTTTTTCTCACTGGCTTCAACTTCAGGTTGTCCTAAGCCATGTGAGGATGAGCCACCTGCTGGATCAGGAGGTACAAATTGTTGAAAACCAGCATCATCATCGCTGCTTATGTCTCCCTCCGGGGGAATCTCCCGAATCATGACCTTACGACGTTCCGGATCATCTCGACTACGTCGAGGCCGAGAAGACTTAGGTTTTCCTTCATCGACAGCTTTTCCCTTTCCTTTCGTCATTTTTGGAGCTTTGGACCTACGTACAAAATGATGTTTAACAAAATAAGGTAACCAAAACCGGCATGGACGATGAACATAACGATACTACCGGCACAAGTTCCGGCATTGTGGTCTAAAGGAATTCAATGCCGGTTTTGAGGTAACGGCATCGTATGTAAATAAAATCCCATGCCGGTAATAAGGGAATTGTCTACAGAGGTTTAACAAAATAAGGTAACCAAAACCGGCATGGACGATGAACATAACGATACTGCCGGCACAAGTTCCGGCACAGGTTAATTCAGTGCACTTGTTCATCAAATTTTTGCAGTTGGGCCCCTTCTTTTAAGTTGAAGTACATGAAATACCCTTTTCATTCATGAATGGAACGAATAAACTGTATGAGATTCCCTTCATTATTTTGGTTGTGCAGAATATACCCTTTTCATTCATGAACGAAAAGGGTATTTCTTCGATTTTAAAATAAGTTGGTTACGCTATCATATTTTGTCGAACAACTTCAGTTGTAGTGTAAAGAAATTCTATGCCGGTTTCTTAGTAACGGCATCGTATGTAAATTAAATACCATGCCGGTATTCTAATAACTTGCATGCAATCAAAGGGGGATACAGGACATATAATTGGAATTTCAATTCACTCAATTCAATTTCAAAGTCACTATATTGCAAATTCAAATTTCCTTTTACCTAGTACTAACAATAATCATGCAAGTTTCAATTTGTGTTTTTTATATTATGAAATAAACCCTAAAAATGCTTCAATAAACATAGACATCGCTTACCTCATCATCTCTGTTATTTCCTCATCATCATCTTGTTCAATAGATGCTTCTGATTTCAATTTACCACCAGGATTAGGTTTTGGTTTTTCAGGAGGTTTGCGAGGACCCATTCTTCTTTGGGTTTGAAGAATTGAATGAATTTGGTTCAGAGGATGAAACCAAATAATAGAGTTTAGGGGTTTTGGAAGTTCTTTTGGAATTGCGAAGTGAAAACAAAGAAATAGAAAGATGGAACCGTTTCCATTCTATAACCTTCAATTTTATGTAATAATGTAGTTTGTAATGGTTACAATGGGGGATAATTGGTGCGACGGTTACAATGGAGAAGAAAAAGAAGTTAGAATTAGTTGTCCAACTTTCAAAATAGAATTGGTGCGACAGTTACAATGATAATTCCGGCGTTTTCCAACTTTCAAAATCAATGCCGGTAGTCTGACGATTTTAACAGAATCTATGTATATAGTGCCGGCATTGATTTGTTATTAACACTCTATGCCGGTATTGGTTCGTGATTCATTATTAACGCACCACCAAAAGGTTTAAGCAAGCAAACTGGCCCAAATTGGCCTTCATATTAATACTAAGGAAATAAACATAAAAACATTAACCACTAAAACAACGTAACACATAAAATGAAAGATCTCAAGCCAATTGTAACTAACATCATTTCTTTGAACGAGATTCAAGAAGCAAAGTCTGCTTGAAATACCTAAAAGGCTCTTTTCTCCACTTGGTATATGCGTCCTGAGCTTCATACCTATTCCCTCTGTATCTTGCAAGAAACTCGTTGTATTTGCGACATAATTTGATGAGTGCAGTTGTTCGATTTCGTACAAGGAGATCACTATATTCTATTCTGCGTTTCTTACCATCCAACAAGTTATTCATGTGAGGACCAGTCCTAACAAGACCACAAAAAAGATTCGAAGGGCGGTGATCTTCCGGCAAATCCGATATTATGTATTAATTTTTAATCCACTCAGTTTCTTCCTCAACATCCGCTTCTATCTTAGCTTGTTTTTGACGTTTAAGGATCTCTGTTGGAAACAAAACAAGAATTCACACAAAAATAAATCTCAAACAGCTGAGTCGCCGACTAGGTCGCTATCTTTAAGGTGTGTCGCGACTCTGCCTCTTGATTGTGCTAGTAGTCAATTCTTGTCGAAAACCCTATGGGATAAAACAGTTGATAACTCTCTTATTCGATTTCTCTGCACTATGAGAAATCGAACTAACAAATACTCTCTCTAACACTTGCTCAGAACACAAAATAGATGAAAAACTGTATATTCATCTTCTCCAGAAACTTTTCTTATATAACTCAAAAAACATCAATGCGGTTTTAATGAAAATAAATTTCGCAATAAGTGCGCACAGAAAATCCTCCATAACAGTCATAAAATGGCAACATTATAATTACCAGAAATTAATAGAATTAATTAGGAATATTAAGTTGAAAACCGTTTTGGAAATCAAGAGTTAAAAACAACAAAAAATAAGTTTCTGGATCAGCAGACCTCCCAAGGCCCCTCTCCCGGATTTTAATAAATATTATAGATATATAAATATACCTATTCAAATGCATGGGGTGAGACTTGAACCCAAGTCTATAGTGTGGTAGCCCAAAATTATACCACCACACTATTTCTCTAATTGTGATATTAAATTACAAAACTATGTTTTTAAATATATATCCCTGATCGGTTGTCAATCCGTCAAAAATAATTTCACTTTCTTACTCACTAAATTTAAATGAAGTACAAAGTAAGGAAGAGTTCGTATCCACAGAGAGGCAATTGTTGTTATGCAATTTTTAGTTTCTAAGGTAACCAAGGGGGGTGTTTGTTGTTTAAGCGAAATACTAAAGTAAAAATAAAATAGAGCAAAGCAAATAGTTGGAATAATCAATAAGGATAAGATATTGGTCACGGGATAGTATCATTCACAAACATGTATTTTCATCAATGATTAGAATTGGTATTTTAATCTCTCATCTACTAATAGTCCTAGGATACCTTGATCGCAAGTATATCCCGCTAATTCCCTGTTATCATCACAACCACATTAAAAGATGCATATGTGAATTCTTCCTAGAAAGCAACCTAAAGTGTAAAAGCACAATTAGATTTAACTCCCTAAAAGCAATAAGTTCTATGGAATAAGACTAATCAATGCAAACGAATGTGTAAAAGCACTAAACGTTTTAACAAAAGTTATGATTCACTTGTGACTAGTAGGATATATCACTACAAGCACTACCCACAATTATGCTACTTAGAATCAGGGATAAACAACTTTTTCGTATTGAAAACCCTAATACAGCTCTAGAGATGAATGTAAATCGGATTGATTCCGGACTCAACCAAACAAACTATCAAATCATATAACACTATTAATTGTGAATCACAAACAATAAAATATTGAGACAAAACTAATTCATTGAATCATATAACATATTGAGAAATCAACTTTATCCCTTAACCAATAATATGTGTTTAGCTACTCATAGCTATGGAGTTCATCATAATAATATTAATTGAAAAGAAGAAGATGAACAAAAGCAAACCCTAGAAGCGTAAACAAAACCGGCTCTCCAAAGTTCCAAGAAAAATATATGTGTCCCAAAGTTGTAGAAGTCTTTCCTTTAAATAGCTCTCTTGTTTCCAAAATTAGGTCTAGCCTTCAAAGTCCATTAGATAAAAATCCACCAAGCCCATAAGAGAGAGAAACCCATGTAGAAAATATGTCCAAAAATACGTCGCCGGAAAACTGGTATTATGGTCGGAAATCGACCGGAATCCGGCACCGGAAAGTATCTCAGGTGACCGGCAAAGTCCACCCGGTCACCAGTCAACGAGTCAACTCGGTCAAGGTCAGACCGAGTCAATTCACTGAGTCAGGGAGAGTCAGTGAGTCAGAGAACTAGTCAGCTAAGTCAGGTTGAGTCAGTCACTGCCTTGGCTGAGTGAGCTGATTAGTCTTGGCTCAGGCCATTGCACAGGCCTGCAATGTGCTGCACTATCATTGTGCATCACTACCAACCCTGATGGCTCTTTACTTCACTCAAATAACTTCAAAACCACCACTTCAGTTCAGCTCAATTGCTGCAATTCATACTGCCCTGAGTTCCAATCTCCGCACCACCATGGCCTGCTCCATTCTCTATAACTCTGCAACCAATTCATCATACAAACAACCAACCAGTTCCATTGCAATTTCACCATAAACATCTCCAATGTCAGCCATGACAATGCATCATTCACCAGAGCCTTTGCCGTCTCGGTTCATCATAGATTGCTCCATTCTGACTCAGCAACATTCTCCATTCAACCCCTTTCAGCTGCAAATCACTCTCTGCACTTGAGCTAACACCACCAGCCGAGCATTGCCATCTCTGTAATTTCACATTCCATCCTTGCCTCATGTCTCACTGTCACAGCACAACAGCAGCAACACACTTCATTGCAGATGCAATTCCATCTCTGCCAGACTCAGTCATATCATGACTTGTAAAATCCTAGGCATTCATCTAAGCACAGTTGGGGCTTCAATCTCTTCAGTTTGTGCCTCAACAGCACCACCAGATCCACGTTCTTTCCTTGTAATTTTGAGATTAGATTCAAACCCCATCTTTCTTTGTAATAGCTGCAACCACCACCAGCAGCCTGTAATTTCACTTATAGATGCACACTCACTCAATACAATCTGCAATGTAACCTCCATTTCCTTCACTGCTCCCTGCGTATCAGAGCGCATCTCCATTCCTCGCAGCTCACCATGAATCCACTAACAACAGAGTCAGCTCAGCTGAAATACCCATTGAACTAGCACCTGAAGCAGGCAATGCTACCAACACAACCAGCTCAATCTGAGCCATAGCCACTTGAGCCATCTGTCACAACTCTACAGCATCAGCGCCAATACCTGTAACTACAAGATTTCAGTCACCAAGTCTGGTACCAGCATCTTGCCGCAACTTTCATCCAAACAATCCAAAGACCCTGGTCCATTTCAACAACATCACAGCTACTCCACAACACCCTGCCACAAATCATCACCATCATCTCAGCTCCCTGAATTCCTACAATGCTCAGCTGCAACTTCCTTTAACAACTCAGACCACCAAATTCAAATATGAGACTCGACCCATTTCTTCAGTCGAATTTCTTGATTCATTTTCTTTGATACTCAGATTAATCAACACAGACCCATGTCTCACAGCAATAACAACTTCGTTCATCTCTCGAACCCAGAAATCATCTTCACCAGCAAACCCTAGCTCAAACAGCTTTTAGTCGCTCCATCTCAATCTCCCCTGTCCTCTCAGCATCAGCAAAATCTAATCCCTCTGCCTGCAATTCGAATCCCAGAAGCAACAATCATACTCTCCTTAAGAGCAACATCAAATTCTGTCTAAACCCAACCTTTCTTTGCCTTCTTGAACATCGAAATCATCTTCTCAAACTTAGACCAAAATCACCATCAGTTCACCCCATTTTCAATGTTCTTCAATCACTGCTCAAACCCATCTCAGATTCCATCTTCTCAACACAGTATCATCTCTTCAAATCACCCAGAAACAGAATCAAATCAATTTACACCCAACACCCATTCAATCTCTCCTGAATTTCACCTCTGTATCTTCTCTTATAACATCAGCTTCTTTCTTAATCAGATCTGATTTCTTCAATAGCAACATCACTTCAAATGTTCACCCAAATCTGCATCCGAATCTCCACTCTTTTGAATTTCACCATCCCATCTCTCATCGAGATCTCATTCTTTTACATCAGCCGTTTTCTCTCGGCTCTAATGTTGAGAGGATAATGATTGAAAAATAATACCCACAAAATTCCAGGGTTTTTGGTAATGAGTAAAACTGATATAGGCACCAGCTTTCGGATGAGGGCTACACGTTGATATTTGGCTTGTCGGTCTCAGCAAACTGACTGCCTAATCTGTTTCTTTGCTCAATTGTCGGTTGCGGGGAACTTACAACTCATTCTTCGCTCCAAATATAGCTCACATGTGAACTGGCCTTTGTGCTCCTTTTCGCTCCAAATGGCTAATTTCTTCTTCTTTTGCTCGTAATGACTCCATTGCACCTAAACACTCAAAAGCAAACATAAGATACATAATTTACAAGAAAAGTAGCAAAGAAAGCATAAATACTAGATAGTAATTTAGGTGTTTTAGACACCTATCAGATTCCCCCACACTTAGATTTTGCTAGTCCTCGAGCAAATCAAACAAAACAATTCTTATTTTAAAGAATACATACAACTCCGTGTCGTCGAGGCTACGGTCACTTTTAGCATAAATAACAAGCCTTTAAACCCCTAGGTGTCCCTAGTGGACGAGTTATAGTCTCGTGAGGGTTTACTAGAGATATACCCACAAAACCTACTTTTCCAACTTACTAGTTCTCCATAATGATAGCATCCAACGCGCTAAGAAGACATAGAAATTCTGCACACTAGTCATAAGAAGTTAGACACATAAATGAACACAATCTCATCCTTAAAAGTTGAGAGAGAAATAACCATCCCTTCTCAAAAAAAATTCGGGTTCGGAGTGATCGAAAGTCTCGACTCTGCCTCACAAGAAAGGGTTTTATGATATTGCTCTCAATAATAAACAGCTTTTTATGGGTCACACATGTGTCCAGGTAGGAATGAAGAGAGAATCCTGCGACACGTTTGAATGGTAGGAAAGTAAAAACCCTCCGAAGTATTTTGAAAACCCGCATCTTTTATAATTTTGAAAACCCATTTTTCTGACGATCTCTAAGAAAGGAAATCAACCACTTAACGAAGGTGGGAATATGCTTACTTACCTCGTTATCCGTTCGGCGTGCAGCTAGCACCACTCTCACAGCATCCATAGAAACGTCTTCGGTCTTCAATCGGTGTCTTCATCTTCGTCTTCGGTCTTCAACTCTTGATGATAACTCTTGAACTTCGTAGAATCTTGACAATGTGATTCTTTCCTCTAATTCCTTATTGCTTGAAACTTCTTTGTAGATATTTCTTCTTCCATTGGCTTTATTGAAAGAATACAAAACTAAAAACGAACTATACAAACCCAAAATAATTTTTTTTTTTTTTTTCATTTTTTTTTTTTGAGACATAAAATAAAACAAATACAAAATAAAAACGAAATAAAACAATAAAACTAGTAATGAACCTAAAGAAATTTTCTCTTGTCTCTTTTTTTATCATTTTTTTTTTTTTTTTGAGACAAGAGAAATTAAAATACAAATAAAATAAAAAAATAAGTACAAAGGCCATGGTGTAAGTACTTTACCGCTTGATTCTTCACAACTTATATGTCTTGATATCATAAACTTCTCGAACTCTCATCCTTGATAATTTTCACTCTTGTACAATAGTCTTCAACTTATAAAAATTCTGCTCCTTGTTTTGTTGCTTACTTAAATCTGAAATCTGCTCAATTCTGTACCGTTACTTGTAAACCATGAATGTGTTCAACTTTGAGATGGTTTGCGAGTGAAGTGGGTAATACAAGAAGAAGGATAGCCATAAGAGAAAGGGTTATGTATATCCAAAGAAGACTAATAGGGTATACAAGACTTGTACGAGGAAGGATAATTTCCCCTTTAAGCTTGTATTCTATTTAAGAGACAAAGAAAAGGAATGGGATTGTACGGTGTGGTTTGGCTGTCATAACCACCGGGATACGAAAGATTTTGTTGGTCACTCCCTAGTTGCGAAGCTAAAACGTCATGAATTCGAGGATGTAAAGATAATGACCAAAGCATGTATCAAACCAAGAGTGATTCTCAGAGGCTTCAAGGAAAAGGATGATCAAAACGTTTCCTCTCTAAGTACAATTTATAGCGCACAAGCAACCATTAGAAGGGTGGAATGGGAAGGGAGGACCGTTATGCAAGAATTTGAAAAGATAGTTTGGGATCACAACTACACGCGTATCATTAAAAGAGGACCAGACGAGAAACCCCTTCAAATATTAATTGCGCATCCTTTGCTTTCACAATTGGCTCATACATATTGTGGTGTTCTTATGATGGATTTCACCTATAAGACAAACAAATACAACATGTCGTTGTTTAACATCGTGGGGAAAACATCGGACAAGGTAACATTCACATTGGCTTAGTGTTTAATGGAAAACGAGAGGGATTACAATTATCATTGGGCATTACGACAATTGAAATTATTGTTCCCGGAAAATCAATTTCCGAGGGTCATCATAACCGATCAAGAAGACGCACTAATGAGTGCTATATCCGACGTATTTTCGGATGCACAAAATTTCCTATCTACGTATCATATAGGTCAAAATGTGACAAAACATTATCATGCTTTGTTTGAACCCTCTAAGGCGGATATTAAGAAGAGAATGATTGCTCAACTAGAGGAAGGTGTTCGCAAGAAGAAACTATCACCCGAAGAAGACGAAGATGAAAGAGGAAAGATTAAAGAGCGAGTGGACAAAGAACACGATGAAAAACATAAAAAGTGGTTGGAATTTCTAAAGGATTGGGAGAAAGTTTATTGGTCTCTTACCGAGGATATATATGAAAAGAGATTGAACATGTTTAGTGCCAAATATAACGAAGTGTATCCAAGTGCCGTCTCATATTGTCGGGATAAATTGTTGGATAAGTACAAGGAAAAATTTGTGCGTGCATGGACAAACCGGTATAGACACTTCAAAACTGAAGCAACTAGTGCGGCGGAAGCCGCTCATGGGAGATTTAAAGATCTCATCCAATCCGGCCTAGGCAACGAGGTTACGGTCACCGATACAATGGAGCAATAATTTAAGGCGGATATCGATAGGATCAAGAAGGCTTTTGAGAAAAGCTCAATGGAAAAGTTAACTCAATTTATTCAATTTTCTAAGTTGCTCCAAGGAATAGAGTTCAACGTCTCTCATTGGGAAATAAAACATATGATGAGACAAATGGAATATGAGAAAAATTACGGAAAACCGGGTGATGTGTGTATTTATCCCGACATGTCTTCATTGGGGATTCCGTGTCGTCATATGCTTGTGAAGTACAAAGAAGTGATACCTATTGAAGTTATTGATCCGTATTGGAAGCAACTATCCTTCATCCCTCCCCCTATGGAAGCTCCCGGACAATCACCATGGGATACGAACGAAGCAAAGGAATTCTATGAAGCTTACTCACGTGGCAACTCGGCTAGCCGGCAAGTCTTTTTGAGCCAACTAAGGTTAATTACACGGCCATGGATAACACAAAGTGAAGAGACAAGAAAGGGAGATCCTCCCGGTAGACCACAAACTAAAATTGCAAGGAGAAAACAAAGGAAAGAATTCAAAAAAATGACTCGACGTGAAGAAGAACTCGCGGCAACTAAGAAACGATATGTATCCGCAAGTGAGATTTCAGAAGCAAGATTCGCGGAAGCGCCAGTTCCAAACAAAAGGGGTAGGCTGAGGAAGGAACCGCTATCAAGCCAACAACAAACGACGGGTTCCGTATCCACACCAAAAGCCGATGGATTGGAGGTTCCTAAGAAAAGGGGGGAGGACGCCAAAGGTACCAACATTAAGCAACCAAGAACAACAAGGTGAGCATTCTGAAGCCACACCCATAGTCGATGGATCAGAGATTCCAAAGAAAAGGGGGAGGCCGCCAAAGGTACCAACATTAAGCTACCAAGAACAACAAGGTGAGCATTCTGAAGCCACACCCATAGTCGATGGATCGGAGGTTCCAAAGAAAAAGGGGAGGACGCTAAAGGTACCAACATTAAGCAACCAAGAACAACAAGGTGAGAATTTCGAAGCCACACCCATAGTCGATGGATTGGAGGTTCCAAAGAAAAGGGGGAGGCCGCCAAAGGTACCAACATTAAGCTACCAAGAACAACAAGGTGAGCATTCCGAAGCCACACCCATAGTCGATGGATCGGAGGTTCCAAATAAAATAGGTAGTCCACCCAAGGTACCAACATTAAGCTACCAAGAACAACAAGGTGATGAGGCGGAGGTGCCAAACAAAAAGGGAAGGGCAAATAAGGGAGCTACATCAAGTGAAGTACATCAAGGTGAAAACTTCGTAGGCACGACCAAAGTTGATGTAGTTTCGGTTTCAAGGCTTAGGGGTATGCCAAGTAAGTATAATCTCCCGTCACATACCGAAGACGTTGGGAGTGTAGAGATTGCAGAGGATGGTTTGGATATACTTAAGCTAAAAGTTGGTAATATGACGATGTATAAGGATTCCAAAACGAGTAGGACTTATAGACATTACCATACCAAGATAGAGTCTTACATAGACCAACTCCCTGAGGCTATTCGCGAGTTTATTGTGTATACGGATGATGTCGATGGAGATGGAAATTGTGGCTATCATGCCGTGACCGAACAACTAGGAATCTTCGAGGCGGCGGTTAGTATAGGAATGACACCATGTCGATATGCTAGAATGAGGATGACCGAACAACTTGTGAAAAAGAGGAGCTTTTATGAGAAATTGGTTGGTCAAGGCGAGGGGTTTGATGATATGTATGCTCAAGTGTTAGGACCCGAGCAGGAGATGAAGTTTCTTCCTTCTCAATATTGGATGCGAATGCCGCTTTGTGGGCATCTAGTGGCGGATACATTTAGATGTGTTGTTTATTATTTTACGCCCACCTTAGAAGCAACCTTTACACCAAAGTGGCAAAAATGCGAAGGATCCCTTAGGAAGAGAAGAGTTGTTTTGGCGTTCGTGAACGGTAATCATTTCATTATTCTAAAACTCAAGGAAAATTGTCCATTGCCACCAGTTTGTGGGATGGTAAAAAACAAGAATTTGGATCCCAATATCTGGAAGGAATGGATGGGATTGTATGAGGAGAATCACCAATTTTGGGATGCGTTAGCCTTATCAAAGAAACCTCTTCAAGAGGAGGAGAGGCAAATTCATATGTGTGGAAGCGATGAGGAGTAATTTGGATATATGTGGTTCACTAATACGCAACCTTTTGTTTTTTCGGAAGTTTGAATTGTAATCATTAAACCATATGCTATGTACGTGCCGGCATGATTTAATTCAAACTTTACAAATGCTGGAATATATGCTGGTTTAGAAAGGCTTTTCTCTTTTATGCCGGAAAATCACCAAAAGTACACAGAGATTTTAGTTTAAGTTCCGGCGTTAAAAATAACTTCCTAACAATGCCGGAATTATACACAGATCAGTTTTGTGTCAGGAAAAGAAAGAGTACCGGCAGTATCTAAAAAAGCGTATCCATGCCGGAATTCTAAATTCCTTAATTGCGGAAAGAAATCAGATTTCCGGCATGGTTATTACAATTTCTACCGTGCCGGTTCTGAGAAAAAAATACATAAAATTTGCAATGTTTGACATACATTAACCAATATATTATGTTCTAAGCCAAAAAAATTGAAATCAACATCTCCAAAGTTTAGCAAGACACATCCAAAAACATAAGCAAAGACTAGATTGTTTAACAAACCATATGTCAAGTTAAGATGTTCCAAACCGAAAACAAATGAAACAAAGATGTTCAAAGTTTAGCAAGACACACAAATAAACATAAACCGATAGTAGATTATTCAAAGACATATCTAATACTATAAAAGAAACATTAACAAACATCTTAGATCACTCGGTCCTTGGCTTCTTGTGAACCCTCTTTTTCCTTTCCTGCCACAAGTACTTTGCATTTGGATCTTCAATTTTGTCTATCTTTTCCTCGACTGTCTTCATTTCTGCCGGGGTCAGCACCTCTCCTTTCTTGTTCTTGCATTTAAACCAGTCTCCCAATTTCAAAAGCCGCGAACGCTGTTTTCATATTTTTCCATTAGCATGTTGACTTTTATAAGTTTATAGATATATACATTCAAATAATAGGAAGTGAACCGGAATTACGTACCAACAAAAGGAGTGTCTTTTGAAGTACGGGTAGAGTAAGTTTTTCAGGAGTTGTGGAGTGAGATTCTGCTTGTGGAGGCACTGTTTCGGTGGCCAGGCGTACAATATAAGAATGTGAGTACCTCGAATGACCTCTGAGGAAGCTTGGTTCCGACTCATAACCGTTTTCTGCCAATTCCCAATCAACCGTATCCAGCACTACTTGTTGTTCTTCCCTTTCATTCCAATGTACAAGTAGAGGAGGTGGTTTGTAAACTACCAGCATATGTTGTTCATCTGATAGGCATTGAGGAAAGTCATGAGAGAATTTGGCATCAGATTTACCCGTAAGTTTTTTCTATTTGTACCCAAGTTGGCGCATCACACGGCGAGGGTTATGCATAACAAATCCTTTTGGATGAAACAATGGTCCGTTGTAAAATGCAACATTGTCATGCCTTGCAAAGTGAACTCCTCTTTCGTTCATATATGGGTCAAACACAACATCTTCGATAGCAATAGATTCCAAAGCCTCTCTCATGGCGAGTAACCGAGTTTTGTTATTGGGCTTCGGTTTATTATCGAAAGTGTATTTCTTGGCTACAGGAAGCCGTGGTTCCGAAGCATACGTTGAAGACTCCAAATATTTGTACTCCTTGAATAATGTTGGGAAGTGTTCATAAGCCCGCACCTACGCAAATGAAAGATCGTTCCAATGAAATGTATAAAAAAAGAACTAATTGAAAAACAAAATAACTAGTTCACATTACCTGTAATACATTGAAATTCCCATTAAATTGACAGGAAGTCGTCTTAGAAGATCTACGCATCTCCGCCAAAAAATGTGCCAAGAAAGCAATGCCCCGTGAATACTTATGAACCTCCTCCAAGGGATCCAAGTATTGTAAGTGGTTCATATGCACCTTGTTACCATTAGAGTCGGGGAATATTGCGATGCCCAAGAGGAACAATGAGATATGCAAACGACAGTTTCTTTGAATTTGTTCGGCATTCAATTCCTTGCACATCGTATTCCCAAACAATTATATGATCTTGACAACTTTAATAGTCTTTGTCATGGTATAATTTGACACGTACATATTTGCTTTTGTCTTTGCCTCGTCCCAACCAAACAACTTTTTAGTCAGCTCATAGATCTTGGACCATTCTAGGGTCTTACCGTCATCTTCTTTCTTAACGGCTTTTCCAAGGATCTCTAGACCTAATATTCTCTGGACATCTTCAGGGATAATGGTCATCTCTCCAAAAGGAAAATGAAAGGTATCAGTTGAAGCATAAAACCTCTCCAAGAAGCAATTCGCCGTCACTTGATTAGTGACCACATAGTTTTCCACCGCGGGATACAACCCAGATGCTCTTCTTCGCCGCTTGAACATGCCCACACTCCCCTTCCAAATCCCATGTATCCATTTGTTGATGGCGGCAAACACGGAAGGCTTTCTTGTGTCCTATAAAAACACACCAAATAAACTTCAATTCACCTGATCATATATAAACAATATAATAACAAGATGTAAACGTCTTACATAAGTTGAATAGATCCATCGAGCCCAAGAGTCATTGTAGTCAAATAAGAGTTTGAATCTCTCGGCTGACCCAGTGTTTGCCATCATTGCGTTCGGAATCATGTCATATGTTTGGGGAGGTGCTTTGGTGGGTCCTTTACTTTTTTCTCACTGGCTTCAACTTCAGGTTGTCCTAAGCCATGTGAGGATGAGCCACCTGCTGGATCAGGAGGTACAAATTGTTGAAAACCAGCATCATCATCGCTGCTTGTGTCTCCCTCCGGGGGAATCTCCCGAATCATGACCTTACGACGTTCCGGATCATCTCGACTACGTCGAGGCCGAGAAGACTTAGGTTTTCCTTCATCGACAGCTTTTCCCTTTCCTTTCGTCATTTTTGGAGATTTGGACCTACGTACAAAATGATGTTTAACAAAATAAGGTAACCAAAACCGGCATGGACGATGAACATAACGATACTATCGGGACAAGTTCCGGCATTGTGGTCTAAAGGAATTCAATGCCGGTTTTGAGGTAACGGCATCGTATGTAAATAAAATCCCATGCCGGTAATAAGGGAATTGTCTACAGAGGTTTAACAAAATAAGGTAACCAAAACCGGCATGGACGATGAACATAACGATACTGCCGGCACAAGTTCCGGCACAGGTTAATTCAGTGCACTTGTTCATCAAATTTTTGCAGTTGGGCCCCTTCTTTTAAGTTGAAGTACATGAAATACCCTTTTCATTCATGAATGGAACGAATAAACTGTATGAGATTCCCTTCATTATTTTGGTTGTGCAGAATATACCCTTTTCATTCATGAACGAAAAGGGTATTTCTTCGATTTTAAAATAAGTTGGTTACGCTATCATATTTTGTCGAACAACTTCAGTTGTAGTGTAAAGAAATTCTATGCCGGTTTCTTAGTAACGGCATCGTATGTAAATTAAATACCATGCCAGTATTCTAATAAATTCTATGCCGGTTTCGATTTACCACCAGGATTAGGTTTTGGTTTTTCAGGAGGTTTGCGAGGACCCATTCTTCTTTGGGTTTGAAGAATTGAATGAATTTGGTTCAGAGGATGAAACCAAATAATAGATTTTAGGGGTTTTGGAAGTTCTTTTGGAATTGCGAAGTGAAAACAAAGAAATAGAAAGATGGAACCGTTTCCATTCTATAACCTTCAATTTTATGTAATAATGTAGTTTGTAATGGTTACAATGGGGGATAATTGGTGCGACGGTTACAATGGAGAAGAAAAAGAAGTTAGAATTAGTTGTCCAACTTTCAAAATAGAATTGGTGCGACAGTTACAATGATAATTCCGGCGTTTTCCAACTTTCAAAATCAATGCCGGTAGTCTGACGATTTTAACAGAATCTATGTATATAGTGCCGGCATTGATTTGTTATTAACACTCTATGCCGGTATTGGTTCGTGATTCATTATTAACGCACCACCAAAAGGTTTAAGCAAGCAAACTGGCCCAAATTGGCCTTCATATTAATACTAAGGAAATAAACATAAAAACATTAACCACTAAAACAACGTAACACATAAAATGAAAGATCTCAAGCCAATTGTAACTAACATCATTTCTTTGAACGAGATTCAAGAAGCAAAGCTGCTTCGAAATACCTAAAAGGCTCTTTTCTCCACTTGGTATATGCGTCCTGAGCTTCATACCTATTCCCTCTGTATCTTGCAAGAAACTCGTTGTATTTGCGACATAATTTGATGAGTGCAGTTGTTCGATTTCGTACAAGGAGATCACTATATTCTATTCTGCGTTTCTTACCATCCAACAAGTTATTCATGTGAGGACCAGTCCTAACAAGACCACAAAAAAGATTCGAAGGGCGGTGATCTTCCGTCAAATCCGATATTATGTATTAATTTTTAATCCACTCAGTTTCTTCCTCAACATCCGCTTCTATCTTAGCTTGTTTTTGACGTTTAAGGATCTCTGTTGGAAACAAAACAAGAATTCACACAAAAATAAATCTCAAACAGCTGAGTCGCCGACTAGGTCGCTATCTTTAAGGTGTGTCGCGACTCTGCCTCTTGATTGTGCTAGTAGTCAATTCTTGTCGAAAACCCTATGGGATAAAACAGTTGATAACTCTCTTATTCGATTTCTCTGCACTATGAGAAATCGAACTAACAAATACTCTCTCTAACACTTGCTCAGAACACAAAATAGATGAAAAACTGTATATTCATCTTCTCCAGAAACTTTTCTTATATAACTCAAAAAACATCAATGCGGTTTTAATGAAAATAAATTTCGCAATAAGTGCTATTTAAAATCCTCCATAACATGTCATAAAATGGCAACATTATAATTACCAGAAATTAGTAGAATTAATTAGGAATATTAAGTTGAAAACCGTTTTGGAAATCAAGAGTTAAAAACAACAAAAAATAAGTTTCTGGATCAGCAAACCTCCCAAGGCCCCGCTCTCCCGGATTTTAATAAATATTATAGATATAATAAATATACCTATTCAAATGCATGGGGTGAGACTTGAACCCAAGTCTATAGTGTGGGAGCCCAAAATTATACCACCACACTATTTCTCTAATTGTGATATAAAATTACAAAACTATGTTTTTAAATATATATCCCTGATCGGTTGTCAATCCGTCAAAAATAATTTCACTTTCTTACTCACTAAATTTAAATGAAGTACAAAGTAAGGAAGAGTTCGTATCCACAGAGAGGCAATTGTTGTTATGCAATTTTTAGTTTCTAAGGTAACCAAGGGGGGGTGTTTGTTGTTTAAGCGAAATACTAAAGTAAAAATAAAATAGAGCAAAGCAAATAGTTGGAATAATCAATAAGGAGAAGATATTGGTCACGGGATAGTATCATTCACAAACATGTATTTTCATCAATGATTAGAATTGGTATTTTAATCTCTCATCTACTAATAGTCCTAGGATACCTTGATCGCAAGTATATCCCGCTAATTCCCTGTTATCATCACAACCACATTAAAAGATGCATATGTGAATTCTTCCTAGAAAGCAACCTAAAGTGTAAAAGCACAAATAGATTTAACTCCCTAAAAGCAATAAGTTCTATGGAACGAATGTGTAAAAGCACTAAACGTTTTAACAAAAGTTATGATTCACTTGTGACTAGTAGGATATATCACTACAAGCACTACCCACAATTATGCTACTTAGAATCAAGGATAAACAACTTTTTCGTATTGAAAACCCTAATACAGACTCTAGAGATGAATGTAAATCGGATTGATTAGGACTCAACCAAACAAACTATCAAATCATATAACACTATTAATTGTGAATCACAAACAATAAAATATTGAGACAAAACTAATTCATTGAATCATATAACATATTGAGAAATCAACTTTATCCCTTAACCAATAATATGTGTTTAGCTACTCATAGCTATGGAGTTCATCATAATAATATTAATTGAAAAGAAGAAGATGAACAAAAGCAAACCCTAGAAGCGTAAACAAAACCGGCTCTCCAAAGTTCCAAGAAAAATATATGTGTCCCAAAGTTGTAGAAGTCTTTCCTTTAAATAGCTCTCTTGTTTCCAAAATTAGGTCTAGCCTTCAAAGTCCATTAGATAAAAATCCACCAAGCCCATAAGAGAGAGAAACCCATGTAGAAAATATGTCCAAAAAGACGTCATCGGAAAACTGGTATTATGGTCGGAAATCGACCGGAATCCGGCACCGGAAAGTATCTCAGGTGACCGGCAAAGTCCACCCGGTCACCAGTCAACGAGTCAACTCGGTACACAAGTCCTTCAACACCTTTGCATACTTTGGAACTTGCTTAATAGCATCAATGAGTGGTATGTTCACATGGATCTTCTTTAGAACGTCTAAAATCTCCTTTTCTAGTTCCACCTTCTTAGAACTTGCAAATCTGCGAGGAAAAGGTAAAGGAGGAACATAAGTAGAAACCGGAGTTTTAGAGTTAGGAATAGGTACCTCAGAAGTTTGGGGAGAATCCTCATTATTCTCCTCCAAAATAGGTTCCTTTGGTGTTTCCACCTTGCCCGCATCAGTAATTTCGGGTTGCACAAGTTGTGTACCACTTCTCAACATAATAGCATTGACACCCTCTTTTGGGTTAATAGGTTGAGAAGGGAGTTTCCCACTATTTTGTGCCTCCAATTGGTTCAACTCAATAGCCATGGAGCCCATTTGTGTTTCCAACTCCTTGATAGCACTCTTAGTTTCTTGTTGACTCTCTTTAAACATGGTAGAAATGCCTTGCATCATTGTTTGAAGCTTTGAATCAATATCGGAACCTTGATTTTGCATTGGTTGTTGTGCTTGTGGTTGCTGAACTTGTTGTCTCGGCTGGAATTGTTGTTGTTGAGGTTGAAATCCACTTGAAAAGTTGAAGGTAGGTTGTTGAACCGCTCCTTGCTTGTTGGCATAGCTAAAATTGGGGTGATCTCTCCATCCCGGATTGTAAGTGTTTGAGTAGGGATCGTACCGTCTTTGTTGATTAGGAAAGATCGCATTAGCTTGCTCGTCCTCATAAGTTTGAGAGGAACTTGGTATCACCGCGGCTGTTGCATCATTGCCGACATGTTACCCATTTGTTGACGAAGTTCCTCAACCTCGCTCACTTCATTCACCCTTCTTAGAATCACATCCGACCCACGGCTCAAGAATCGTTGGGAGTTCGCTGCCATATTTTCAATTAACTCTCTAGCTTGTGCCACCGTTTTGCTAACTAGTGCACCACCACCCGCAGCGTCAATAAGATTCCTATCACTTGATTGGAGTCCTTCATAGAAGTATTGGATGATCATAGCGTCACTGAATTGGTGGTGAGGGCATCTTGCCACCAATCTCTTGTATCGTTCCCAACATTCATATAAGGATTCTACCACGTTTTGCTTCATCCCGCAAATTTCTTTGCGAATTTGAGTAGCCTTTGATGCAGGAAAATATCTCTCCAAAAAGAGTTTCTTCAGCCCATTCCATGTTGTGACACTTCTGGGAGGTAAATAGTACAACCAATCCTTAGCATTATCCATTAAAGAGAAACGGAAAACTTTTAACATTGCACCATCCGCCTCAACATCCGCTGGAAGCATAGCCGTGACAATGGTGTGGAAGTCCATAAGATGTTTGTTTGGATCTTCATTCACCATGCCATGGAATTTTGGTAATTCCCTAAGCAACCCCGGCTTTATCTCAAAAGTAGAGTTCGTTTGAATACACCCCTGTTGTGTATCAAGCCTATGAGAAGCCAAGTCCTTGAGTGAACGATTTGCATCACCCATTGCTTCTTCTTCTTCAACTCTTGGCTTCGTCTACGATTGGAACCTCTTGTTCTCCTTCTATTTGTAACTCTTCTTCCACTTTTAACTCTTGATTTTCTGTTGTGTCTTGACTTGGTTGGAGTATTGTGCCTCTTCGAGTAGCTATCCCGCACCTTGGATAATTCCAATCTTTAGAAGCCAGGGATTAGGTACCTGAAAACAATTCTCGCAAACAAGTGAGAAACAAGACAAGAACCAAAAAGCAAAGATAAAATCAGAAATTGTAAAAAGAAACTAAAAACTTAATAACAAGCCGTATGCCTCCCCGGCAGCGGCGCCAAAATTTGATCGCGGTCGTAAGCGTCAAAAATAATTTCACTTTCTTACTCACTAAATTTAAATGAAGTACAAAGTAAGGAAGAGTTCGTATCCACAGAGAGGCAATTGTTGTTATGCAATTTTTAGTTTCTAAGGTAACCAAGGGGGGATGTTTGTTGTTTAAGCGAAATACTAAAGTAAAAATAAAATAGAGCAAAGCAAATAGTTGGAATAATCAATAAGGAGAAGATATTGGTCACGGGATAGTATCATTCACAAACATGTATTTTCATCAATGATTAGAATTGGTATTTTAATCTCTCATCTACTAATAGTCCTAGGATACCTTAATCGCAAGTATATCCCGCTAATTCCCTGTTATCATCACAACCACATTAAAAGATGCATATGTGAATTCTTCCTAGAAAGCAACCTAAAGTGTAAAAGCACAATTAGATTTAACTCCCTAAAAGCAATAAGTTCTATGGAATAAGACTAATCAATGCAAACGAATGTGTAAAAGCACTAAACGTTTTAACAAAAGTTATGATTCACTTGTGACTAGTAGGGTATATCACTACAAGCACTACCCACAATTATGCTACTTAGAATCAGGGATAAACAACTTTTTCGTATTGAAAACCCTAATACAGCTCTAGAGATGAATGTAAATCGGATTGATTCCGGACTCAACCAAACAAACTATCAAATCATATAACACTATTAATTGTGAATCACAAACAATAAAATATTGAGACAAAACTAATTCATTGAATCATATAACATATTGAGAAATCAACTTTATCCCTTAACCAATAATATGTGTTTAGCTACTCATAGCTATGGAGTTCATCATAATAATATTAATTGAAAAGAAGAAGATGAACAAAAGCAAACCCTAGAAGCGTAAACAAAACCGGCTCTCCAAAGTTCCAAGAAAAATATATGTGTCCCAAAGTTGTAGAAGTCTTTCCTTTAAATAGCTCTCTTGTTTCCAACATTAGGTCTAGCCTTCAAAGTCCATTAGATAAAAATCCACCAAGCCCATAAGAGAGAGAAACCCATGTAGAAAATATGTCCAAAAATACGTCGCCGGAAAACTGGTATTATGGCCGGAAATCGACCGGAATTCGGCACCGGAAAGTATCTCAGGTGACCGGCAAAGTCCACCCGATCACCAGTCAACGAGTCAACTCGGTCAAGGTCGGACCGAGTCAATTCACTGAGTCAGGGAGAGTCAGTGAGTCAGAGAACTAGTCAGCTAAGTCAGGTTGAGTCAGTCACTGCCTTGGCTGAGTGATCTGATTAGTCTTGGCTCAGGCCATTGCACAGGCCTGCAATGTGCTGCACTATCATTGTGCATCACTACCAACCCTGATGGCTCTTTACTTCACTCAAATAACTTCAAAACCACCACTTCAGTTCAGCTCAATTGCTGCAATTCATACTGCCCTGAGTTCCAATCTCCGCACCACCATGGCCTGCTCCATTCTCTATAACTCTGCAACCAATTCATCATACAAACAACCAACCAGTTCCATTGCAATTTCACCATAAACATCTCCAATGTCAGCCATGACAATGCATCATTCACTGCGAGCCTTTGCCGTCTCGGTTCATCATAGATTGCTCCATTCTGACTCAGCAACATTCTCCATTCAACCCCTTTCAGCTGCAAATCACTCTCTGCACTTGAGCTAACACCACCAGCCAAGCATTGCCATCTCTGCAATTTCACATTCCATCCTTGCCTCATGTCTCACTGTCACAGCACAACAGCAGCAACACACTTCATTGCAGATGCAATTCCATCTCTGCCAGACTCAGTCATATCATGACTTGTCAAATCCTAGGCATTCATCTAAGCACAGTTGGGGCTTCAATCTCTTCAGTTTGTGCCTCAACAGCACCACCAGATCCACGTTCTTTCCCTGTAATTTTGAGATTAGATTCAAACCCCATCTTTCTTTGTAATAGCTGCAACCACCACCAGCAGCCTGTAATTTCACTTATAGCTGCACACTCACTCAACACAATCTGCAATGTAACCTCCATTTCCTTCACTGCTCCCTGCGTATCAGAGCGCATCTCCATTCCTCGCAGCTCACCATGAATCCACTAACAACAGAGTCACCAATTTGAAATACCCATTGAACTAGCACCAAGCGGAAATACCACCAACACAACCAGCTCAATCTGAGCCATAGACACTTGAGCCATCTGCCACAACTCGACAGCATCAGCGCCAATACCTGCAACTATAAGATTTCAGTCACCAAGTCTGGTACCAGCATCTTGCCGCAACTTTCATCCAAACAATCCAAAGACACTGGTCCATTTTAACAACATCACAGCTGCTCCACAACACCTTGCCACAAATCATCACCATCATCTCAGCTCCCTGAATTCCTACAATGCTCAGCTGCAACTTCCTTTAACAACTCGACCCATTTCTTCAGTCGAATTTCTTGATTCATTTTCTTTGATACTTAGATTAATCAACACAGAACCATGTCTCACAGCAATAACAACTTCGTTCATCTCTCGAACCCAGAAATCATCTTCACCAGCAAACCCTAGCTCAAACAGCTTTTAGTCGCTCCACCTCAATCTCCCCTGTCCTCTCAAAGATCAGCAAAATCTAATCCCTCTGCCTGCAATTCGAATCCCAGAAGCAACAATCATACTCTCCTTAAGAGCAACATCAAATTCTGTCTAAACCCAACCTTTCTTTGCCTTCTTGAACATCGAAATCATCTTCTCAAACTTAGACCAAAATCACCATCAGTTCACCCCATTTTCACTGTTCTTCAATCACTGTTCAAACCCATCTAAGATTCCATCTTCTCAACACAGTATCATCTCTTCAAATCACCCAGAAACAGAATCAAATCAATTTACACCCAACACCCATTCAATCTCTCCTGAATTTCACCTCCGTATCTTCTCTTATAACATCAGCTTCTTTCTTAATCAGATCTGATTTCTTCAATAGCAACATCACTTCAAATGTTCACCCAAATCTGCATCTGAATCTCCACTCTTTTGAATTTCACCATCCCATCTCTCATCGAGATCTCTTTCTTTTACAGCAGCCTTTTTCTCTCGGCTCTAATGTTGAGAGGATAATGATTGAAAAATAATACCCACAAAATTTCAGGGTTTTTGGTAATGAGTAAAACTGATATAGGCACCAGCTTTCGGATGAGGGCTACACGTTGATATTTGGCTTGTCGGTCTCAGCAAACTGACTGCCTAATCTGTTTCTTTGCTCAATTGTCGGTTGCGGGGAACTGACAGCTCATTCTTCGCTTAATCTGTTTCTCTACTACTCCGATAGCCGCGGTACTATCGCAGTGGATCAAAGTGGCTGGTATTGGTTTTTCCCATACTGGAATGTCTGACAACAGACTTTTCAGCCATCCTGCCTCTTCACTAGCTGCTGTTAGTGCCATCAATTCAGCCTCCATCGTAGATTGGGCTATAATTGTCTGTTTTTTTGATCTCCAAGATACTGCGCCCCCAGCAATAGTAAAAACATATCCACTGGTGGCCTTGGAATCATCTCGATAGAGTGTTCCAATTAGCATCGCTAAATCCTTCAAGGATCGCGGATACCTCGATAGTGTAATCCTAGGTTTGTGGTTCTTTTCAGATACCGCATAACCCTCTCAATAGCATCCCAGTGTTTCAAACTAGGATTACTGGTAAATCTGCACAGAACTCCCACTGCATATGCAATGTCTGGTCTAGTACAATCAGTTGCATAACACAGACTGCTAATTATACTAGCATATTCAGATTGTCTAACACTTTCTCCAGTATTCTTAAACAATTTCACACTAGGATCATAAGGAGTACAAACAGGATTACAATCAAAATAATCATACTTCCTCAGAATTTTTTCAATGTAGTGAGATTGATCTAAAGAAATACCACTACTAGTTCTAGTTATTTTGATTCCCAAGATTACACTAGCTTCACCCAAATCTTTCATGTCAAAATTCGAACTAAGCATGCTTTTAGTTTCATTGACAACAGATAATTGGAACCAAATATCAGCAAATCACCTACATACAAGCAAACAATCACATACACATCATTCTCAGATTTATAGTAGATTCATTTGTCACCCTCATTTATTCTGAAGTTATTTGAAATCATTAAATTATCAAATTTCTCATGCCATTGTTTAGGAGCTTGTTTCAAACCATATAGAGACTTTTCTAGCTTACATACTTTCTGTTCTTGTCCATGAATTACAAAACCTTCAGGTTGCTCCATGTAAATTTCCTCTTCTAGTTCACCATTCAAAAAAGCAGTTTTAACATCCATTTGATGAATAACAAGATTATGAGTAGCAGCAATAGCAATCAAAACATGTATAGATGTTAATCTAGTAACAGGGGAATAAGTATCAAAAAAGTCTACGTTCTCTCGTTGCCTATAACCTTTGGCAACCAGTCTAGCCTTATACTTATCTACTGTTCCATCAGGTTTCAGTTTCCTTTTCAAAACCCATTTACAACCTATTGGTCGACTACCTGTGAGGTAAATCTACCATACGCTGGGTTCCGTTAGACATATGAGAATCCATTCATTACCTACAGCTTCTTGCCAGAATCTGGACTCTATAGAACTAAACGCCTCTTGTAAATTAGAAGGTTCTTCCTCTATAGCGTAAAATTCAAAATCGGGAGTTTATTTTTTGTCTCAGTCCTAGCTCTTTTACTGCATCTAGGTTCAAGTTCAGTGATCCTAGTTTCTTCACTTCTAGGTTCTTCTAATCTAGGTTCAGAATCAGCACTAGGTAAAGTACTAGGTATTAAACCCCCACTATTTCTAGATTTAAAAGGAAATCTCTCTTCAAAGAAATCAACATCAACAGATTCAATAATAACCTTATTATTAATATCAAAGAACTTATAAGCTTTATTGTTTTGAGCATAACCAATAAAAACACATTCATAAGCTCTACTTTCTAACTTATGTCTTTTAGGATCAGGTTTCCTAACAAAAGCTAAACAACCCCAAACTCTAAAATAAGAGACATTAGGTTTTCTATTTCTCCAAAGTTCATAAGGAGATATCATGGTTTTATTATTAGAAATACGATTCAAAACATGGCAAACAGTCAACAAACATTCACCCCACCAATGAGAAGTAAAGACTTAACTAAGCAAACAAGCAACAGTCAATTCAGTAAGAGTACGGTTCTTTCTTTAAGCTTTTCCGTTCATTTGAGGATTATATGGAGCATTTTTTTCATGTATAATGCCATTAGATTGATAAATTTCAGTAAAAGGACCAAAATCATATTCAGTGCCTCTATCACTACGAAATCTCTTAATTTTTCTACCAAATTGATTTTCAATTTCAGCAATAAAGATTTTAAACTTTTCAATAGCTTCATTCTTATGGCTCAACAAATAAACATACGTATAATTAGAACAATCATCAATGAACGTCATAATATATCTCTTGCCATTTCTAGTTAGGATACTCACACAAATCAGAATGTATTATGTCTAGAGGTTTGGATTCTCTTACGACAGATTTATGTGAGGTCTTAGTTAGTTTTGCTTGACTACAGTATTCACATTTTTCAAATTCATTTTCAGAAAATTCAGGGAGGACACCTAACTTGCTCATGTTATTCACTAGCTTTTTACCCACATGACAAAGTCTACCATGCCAAACATTAAAATTGCAAACCATATAAGCAGAAGAATCAATTTTATTCATAGCATCAACATTAAGCTTAAACATTCCATCAGTAGCATAACCCTTTCCTACAAACAACTTATTCTTAGTTATAGTGTAAACATCAGACCCAATAGTTTGATACATCCCAACCTTGTTGAGAAGATAGCCGGAAACAAGGTTTTTTCTCATTTCTGGAGTGTGAAGGACATCTTTAAGCATGAGTGTCTTCCCAGAGGTAAACTTCAATTCTACCGCACCAGAACCTTTCACCACAGTGATGTGGGAGTCTCCCAACAACACTTTCTTATCCTTGGATTCAGCATAAGTCTTAAATTTGGACCTATCAAAACAACAATGACGCGAAGCACCACTGTCTATCCACCACCCATCAGAACCACCAACCATGTAGAACTCAGGATCTGAGACCATGGATATTATAACGCCATCCACAGCATTAGCTTGTGCGTTATTCTTTTCCTTGTTAAACCTGTAATTCCTAGCCATGTGGTTTGGTTTATTACAGGTATAACAAAGAAACTCAGAATTGGAATTATGTCCATTTCTTGATGGGTGTTGGTTCTTGTTTTGATTAGGCCTTCCTCCTTTCTTCTGGTTCGGGTTAGGTTTCATATCCTTCTTCTTAGATTTCAAATTAGGATGAGTCTTATTGTTAGAAACAATGAGAATCTCTTCCTTCTTATCTTGTTTCCGAGCTTCTTCCTCAACCCTGAGCTTAACAATCAAACTTTCAAGAGAAAATTCTTTAGACTTGTGACGCAAATAATTACGAAAAATCTTTCCAGTTAGGTGGTTACTTGTCAATCATTACAACAACTTGAAATTGTTCATCAATTTTCATACCTTCGGTCAGAATTTCATGGGCAATTTTCTGAAGTTCATGAGCTTGTGCAACAACTGATCTATCATCCACCATTTGATATTTCATGTAGCGGCTTACAACATATTTCTTCGATCCGGCTTCTTCAGTGTCATATTTTTTATGTAATGCATCCCACACATCTTTAGCAGTATCAAACGTGGAGTAATATTCATATAAATCGTCATACAAAGCATTGAGAATATAGTTTTTGCAATCAAAGTCATCATCGACCCATTTGTCAATGACTTTCTGTTTCTCCTCAGGAGTTTGAGAAACTTCTTTGGCACCGCTGGTAGGAGGTGGATCAGCAGCACCAGCACCAGTATCAGAAGCACAAGCATCAGGAGCAGCAGGGGTACTTGTCTTATCAGCAGGTTCCAGGGTTCCAGGATGAACAGTCGACACAATCATATGCAGCTTCATGAGTTTGAGATAAAAGAACATATTTTGCTTCCATCTTCTAAAATACAGCCCTTCAAACTTGAATGGCTTGTTGGGATCATCGACGCGCTTTCTTTCATTCTCCATAGCAGAAACGATCACCTTAAAATTGTTGGAAACAAAACAAGAATTCACACAAAAATAAATCTCAAACAGCTGAGTCGCGGACTAGGTCGCTATCTTTAAGGTGTTTCGCGACTCTGCCTCTTGATTGTGCTAGCATTCAATTCTTGTCAAAAACCCTATGGGATAAAACAGTTGATAACTCTCTTATTCGATTTCTCTGCACTATGAGAAATCGAACTAACAAATACTCTCTCTAACACTTGCTCAGAACACGAAATAGATGAAAAACTGTATATTCATCTTCTCCAGAAACTTTTCTTATATAACTCAAAAAACATCAATACGGTTTTAATGAAAATAAATTTCGCAATAAGTGCGCACAGAAAATCCTCCATAACAGTCATAAAACGGCAACATTATAATTACCAGAAATTAATAGAATTAATTAGGAATATTAAGTTGAAAACCGTTTTGGAAATCAAGAGTTAAAAACAACAAAAAATAAGTTTCTGGATCAGCAGACCTCCCAAGGCCCCAAGGCCCCGCTCTCCCGGATTTTAATAAATATTATAGATATATAAATATACCTATTCAAATGCATGGGGTGAGACTTGAACCCAAGTCTATAGTGTGGGAGCCCAAAATTATACCACCACACTATTTCTCTAATTGTGATATAAAATTACAAAACTATGTTTTTAAATATATATCACAACAATCTATTTAGCTTATTTGCGATATTGTTCAAGCTTTGCTTCCTCTTCTTCTTGTCTTTTCCTCTTAAATATCTCTTCCTCCATTGCGGCAATTGACTTGGTGGTTTCTTCCTTCCTTCTTAGTTTTTCTAGTATTGTGGCAACTGAGTTGGTGGTGGTTGATGATTGATTTCCTATCGGAGTGGACAATTTGTTCCTCATAAGTTTTTCTTTTTCGAGGGCCAATTTGTTCCTCATAAGTTTTTCTTTTTCGAGGGCATTGATGAAATTAGTAGTTGGTGATTAATATGCCATCAGAGATATGTGTTGGAGCAAACCTTTTTTTTTTTTGAGGTATCAAGTGCAATGGGTGTATCCATTCCTTTAAATAGATGAGGACATAACGGCTCTTTTCCACTTTATCATCCCGGCATTGTCAGTAACTTAGATCCCACGCCGGCAATGCTCTTTACTGGTCTATGGTTTAAAAAAATAGCCGTTAGGCATTGAATGTAATCTTCCGGCATTGAACGTAGGAAGTACGACCATGCCGGGAATTGTTGCCGGTTCACTAAAGTTTATCTATGGAACGCCGGAACATGGATTATTGTAGACAGTATCGTAACACTTGGTTCCGGCATGAAAAAATATACAATATCTATGCCGAGATTCTGATGGTATTGTATTATGTTAACAAAATAAGTCGTAACTATAATTTATTTCAAATGTAATCCTTGTCGTAGGAAGCACGAATGCACTTAGCACGTGCATCAAGCCTTTAAACCACTTGGTGACCCAAGTGGACGATTTATAGTCTCGTGAGGGTTTACATAGATGTACCCACAAAACCTTACGAAATACCAAACCGAATACCCTAAAAATCTAACCAAATACCTTAAAAACCTAAGCAAATACCACTAAACTATCAATCTTCTTAAGAAGAATCCGTCTCCGATCCACCCAGCTGGTGGTACTCCGTGACTTTGGTCACAATATGGTTCACGTTGGCTTAAAAAATGAATGCTTCTCCCTTTTCTTGCAAGTAACGCGTTTTCACGGCTTCATGTTACAAAAACAACACACAAACTTTGTTTGTTACATAAAAATTGAAAAAGAGTAGATTGTGTCGAATTAATCATAAGGATACTTACGAGTTGTTAAGGGGACACTCTATTGTGGGTAGCGTGGTCGATCCGGTGTTTCATTTTTAGCTACTCAACCACCGCATTTAGGATGATGTCGTGTCGTTGCTCGATTTGTTGAGCATTTCTTCCTTTCGGGTTACCGTAATCCTGAATAAACTTGTTAAAAATCTTCAACCACATGGAATCTCGCGTGCTGTTATCTATAGTTGAAGGACGAGTTTCGGCGTACCATGCTTGGGTGATTGCTAAATCTTCCTCGGAGTCAAACGATGCCATTTGTTGTATGTGGGATTAGGTACTATACTAAGCTATTTATTGATGATTGTTCTAGGGTTTAGGGTTTAGGAAGTTAAGAGTCTCAAGGATATATATAAAAACACACGAGTTTTGGGCTTTTGGGTCCAAGTATTGGCTCTCTTTATATAGAGAAAAACCTCAACCGCTAGTAATTTTGAAATCACCCAAACTACCGGCATTCAAGTTAATGTGACATAGGACGCCGGCACAACGTACCGTACAAGTGAATTTCTTCACCCGGCATTGTTTAACAACATGATTTAACACCAGCACACCATACCGGCGTTAAATGTATAATTGCGACTATGCCGGTATTACTGAATTTCGAAAAAAAGAAGACTAGTTTTTTGAAAAATATGACCGTTGGTGCGTCATTTCTATATAATACCCCCAATTCCTTTGGAAAAATCTAAACAAAGCAACCACCAAATAACAAAAATCCTTCTGTCAAGAAACCAAGCCTCAAAAAATAGATCAATCAAGCACGGTTCAAGCTTCACAAGCGATGGGAGATTCATCATCAAGCTCTATTTGCAAAGTAAGTAGATTGAACATTACTAACAATATATGGACACTTAAAATCTTCACTACTATGACGCATAACTAATATAATCTTTTCTTACAGAATCATCATTGCACGTGTCAAATTTGCAAGTCACAGTCTCATCTAGCCATGGATTGTTCTTTTATTTATTCAAAGTGTAGAAGATGTGATGGGACACGCCGGTTTTGGGTTAAAAAACTGATGATGCTGAAAATGGAAGAATGTTTCTAAGGTGTTTGAATTACCCAAAGTGCGATGAGTTTCAATGGTTTGACAAAGCTGTTGAACTAGCAGAATCAAGAGAAAACCCCAAGGGCCAATGCAAGCCTATCGATGGGTGTGATGGAGGATATATGAAGGGAAAGGAATATGTTGAAAGAGAAGAAGAACCAATGAAGATGGTCCTTGACACCGAGATTCCGGACGATGTCTTCGAAGATATTCGCGAAAGGATCAAAGGTTCCGCAATTGTTGAAAAGGGATGGCATACTAAATAGGAGATCATCTTAAACCAAAAGTGCTTCATTAACATGTTTTATTATGTTTTAATTGAAAGTTTGAAATCTAATGTAATAGATTATCTAGGAATGAAATAAATAGAGCATTTGTAACCTATTTATAATCAACACCGGCATAGTATATTTATCAAAAAGCAAAGCCGGAATTATGCAAAAATATGGAAGAGTAAGAAAATCAGAATTCCAGCATTGATTGAATAATTCTTTTAATGCCGGAACTACCCAAAATCTACACAGAAACATAGTCATTTTCATCCATTGAGCCCGGCATGGATTTAGAGGAAATTGTTCCGTGCAGGCACAAGCGCCGGCATAGAATTTAAATTGCATTTAATGCCTAAACCAATATCGGTGATGTCGAACTTAAACATTTGAATGCCGGCGCTTCTCGTGTAAAGAAAACTTACAGAGATAACATTTTACTAGAAATCTAAACATGTTTAACATAAACCAAACAACTGAATCGTGCCTAAATGTTCTTCATCAAAGTATCATAAACCAAAAGTAAACCAAGCAACTAAAGAGTTCAACCAAAAACAAGTTAGAAATTGTTCAAAACATAACAACCACCATCCAAATAACGAAACACAACTATAGAGTTCATCACTAGGTCTTTTGCTTCTTGAAAACGAGTGCCTTCCTTGTTTCTCCAATCAAAGCTCTTTCACTTGGGTCTTCAATTTTATCAAGCTTTTACACGACTTCCTTCATTTCTTCAAGGGATAGCACCTCTCCTTCCTTGTACTTGCAACCTAACATCTTATTCAACTTGCCAAGCCGACGCCGCTAGTTTCATACATACAACACATAATTAGTATATATATGCTAATGTAAGATTATGTGTACATTAAATGACTAAGCAATTAACAATACTTACTAGCAATCCAACGGTCTTATTAAGTTGGGCCATCGTAGGTGGTGCCTTTATAGGAGTTGGAACGGGAGGGTTTTTCTGGGGTGGAACTTGGACGTCTTCCGGGAGCACGACAATAGGATGTGACCATTCCAAGTAATCATGAATGTAGTGTGGGTCGGCTTCATCACCGTTGTTCACAAGCTCCCAATTAGTAGGATCTACCAAACGACGTGGTTCCCTATCCCTCCAATGTGTTGGTTCCGGAGTTGGATCATACACTACCCTCAACTTTGTGGAACTTGTCATGCACTGAGAAAAATTAAGAACGTACCTTTCAGTAGAGGCTGTCATGCATCTAGGTAATTGCTTGTATCCAAGTTGCCGCATCACACGTCGAGGATCATCCATAACGTATCCCTTTGGGTGGAACAAAGGCCCTTGGTAAAATGCAACGTTATAAAACCTCAGGTATTGGCGGTTCTCTCTAGCCTCCTTGTAAGGGTCGAACACAACATCTTTGGTAGTCATCGCGTCCAGAGCCAATCTCATTTCTATCAGTCGACGATCGTTACCGGGCTTCAGATGGCTTTTGAACTCGTATCTCTTGGCTCTAGGCTCCTCGTGGTCATCAACGGGAATAAACTTCAAGAAGGGGTTGTCCTTGAACAATGTTGGGAAATGTTCATAATCCCACACCTATACAAATGTGAAATGATACATATAAAAATCAGTAAATTTTGTTTCTAAATTCATGATAAGGGTACATGTGAACAATATAAATAAGAACATTAGTTTAAAAACAAAAATACCTGGAGTAGAGTGAAATTCCCAACAAATTGGTTTGCAACCGCCTTAGAGGCCCTTCTCATCTCGTCCATCAAATGTGCCATTGCTACGGTGCCCCATGAATAGGTAAAGACCTCTTCCAGCGGATCCAAGTACTGAAGGTAGTTTGCACTAACCCGTTGCTACTAGTGTCGTGGAATACCCTAGTGCCCAAGATGAATAATGTACGCATCGGTCCGTATAACGAATCATGCGGGATCCCATCCATCCTTCAAACTTCTTTCCTTCGTCTTTTCAAACTTCTTCTTAAGCAGGTCGCTTGATGGTTTTTGTCCTACTAGCCTTAGATACATAGAAGCTTTCCACAGAAGTTATGTAGTCCCAACCAAACAACTTGTTAGTAAGCTCGTGCAACTTCGTCCATTCTAGCTCAAAAGAATGATTATCTCGTTCTGCAATTGATTTGCCAATAAATTCCAAGCCTAGAATGTTCTGAGCATCTTCAGGGATCAAGGTCATCTCTCCAAACGGGAAGTGCATGGTATCGGTTTCACCATGATACCTTTCGACGAAGCAATTGACTGTCACAATATCTGGCTTCACATAATTTTCAACCAAAGGATATAGACCAGAATCCTTTACTGTTTCTTGGACCTATTCATGCTCCAAAGACAAATCCCAATGAGTCGCGGCTTGGTTTCGGCAAACACGCACAGCCTTCGTATGATCCTACAATTAGGAGATAATACGATTAAGAGATTTTGCATAAATAC